>JAVRKA010000557.1:0-88080 GCA_034508555.1 Venustoraphidia nigricollis
GTCGATAGGCATTTCAGATATAGGTGTCGATAGAGCATTTCAGATATAGGTGTCGATAGGCATTTCAGATATAGGTGACGATAAGCATTTCAGATATAGGTGTCGATAGGCATTTCAGATATAGGTGTCGATAGGCATTTCAGATATAGGTGTCGATAGGCATTTCAGATATAGGTGCCGATAGGCATTTCAGATATAGTTGCCGATTGGCATTTTAAAAATAGGTGCCGATAGGCATTTCAGATATAGAAGCCGATAGGGATTTCAAATATAGGTGCCGATAGGCATTCCAGATATGGTTGCCGATAGGCATTTCAAATATAGGTGCTGATAGGCATTTCAGATGTAGTTTCCGATAGGCATTTCAAAAATAGGTGTCGATAGGCATTTCAGATATAGGTGTCGATAGGCATTTCAGATATATGTGTCGATAGGCATTTCAGATATAGGTGTCGATAGGCATTTCAGATATAGGTGTCGATAGGCATTTCAGATATAGGTGTCGATAGGCATTTCAGATATAGGTGTCGATAGGCATTTCAGATATAGGTGTCGATAGGCATTTCAGATATAGGTGCCGATAGGCATTTCAGATATAGTTGCCGATTAGCATTTTAAAAATAGGTGCCGATAGGCATTTCAGATATAGAAGCCGATAGGCATTTCAAATATAGGTGCCGATAGGCATTCCAGATATGGTTGCCCATAGGCATTTCAAATATAGGTGCTGATAGGCATTTCAGATGTAGTTTTCGATAGGCATTTCAAAAATAGGTGTCGATAGGCATTTCAGATATAGGTGTCGATAGGCATTTCAGATATAGGTGTCGATAGGCATTTCAGATATAGGTGTCGATAGGCATTTCAGATATAGGTGTCGATAGGCATTTCAGATATAGGTGTCGGTAGGCATTTCAGATATAGGTGTCGATAGGCATTTCAGATATAGGTGTCGATAGGCATTTCAGATATAGGTGTCGATAGGCATTTCAGATATAGGTGTCGATAGGCATTTCAGATATAGTTGCCGATTGGCATTTTAAAAATAGGTGCCGATAGGCATTTCAGATATAGAAGCCGATAGGCATTTCAAATATAGGTGCTGATAGGCATTCCAGATATGGTTGCCGATAGGCATTTCAAATATAGGTGCTGATAGGCATTTCAGATGTAGTTTCCGATAGGCATTTCAAAAATAGGTGTCGATAGGCATTTCAGATATAGGTGTCGATAGGCATTTCAGATATAGGTGTCGATAGGCATTTCAGATATAGGTGTCGATAGGCATTTCAGATAGAGGTGTCGATAGGCATTTCAGATATAGGTGACGATAGGCATTTCAGATATAGGTGTCGATAGGCATTTCAGATATAGGTGTCGATAGGCATTTTAGATATAGGTGTCGATAGGCATTTCAGATATAGGTGCCGATAGGCATTTCAGATATAGTTGCCGATTGGCATTTTAAAAATAGGTGCCGATAGGCATTTCAGATATAGAAGCCGATAGGCATTTCAAAAATAGGTGCCGATAGGCATTCCAGATATGGTTGCCGATAGGCATTTCAAATATAGGTGCTGATAGGCATTTCAGATGTAGTTTCCGATAGGCATTTCAAAAATAGGTGTCGATAGGCATTTCAGATATAGGTGTCGATAGGCATTTCAGATATAGGTGTCGATAGGCATTTCAGATATGATTGCCGATAGGCATTTCAAATATAGGTGCTGATAGGCATTTCAGATGTAGTTTCCGATAGGCATTTCAAAAATAGGTGTCGATAGGCATTTCAGATATAGGTGTCGATAGGCATTTCAGATATAGGTGTCGATAGGCATTTCAGATATAGGTGTCGATAGGCATTTCAGATATAGGTGTCGATAGGCATTTCAGATATAGGTGTCGATAGGCATTTCAGATATAGGTGTCGATAGGCATTTCAGATATAGGTTTCGATAGGCATTTCAGATATAGGTGTCGATAGGCATTTCAGATATAGGTGCCGATAGGCATTTCAGATATAGTTGCAGATTGGCATTTTAAAAATAGGTGCCGATAGGCATTTCGGATATAGAAGCCGATAGGCATTTCAAATATAGGTGCCGATAGGCATTCCAGATATGGTTGCCGATAGGCATTTCAAATATAGGTGCTGATAGGCATTTCAGATGTAGTTTCCGTTAGGCATTTCAAAAATAGGTGTCGATAGGCATTTCAGATATAGGTGTCGATAGGCATTTCAGATATAGGTGTCGATAGGCATTTCAGATATAGGTGCCGATAGGCATTTCAGATATAGGTGTCGATAGGCATTTCAGATATAGGTGTCGATAGGCATTTCAGATATAGGTGTCGATAGGCATTTCAGATATAGGTGCCGATAGGCATTTCAGATATAGTTGCCGATTGGCATTTTAAAAATAGGTGCCGATAGGCATTTCAGATATAGAAGCCGATAGGGATTTCAAATATAGGTGCCGATAGGCATTCCAGATATGGTTGCCGATAGGCATTTCAAATATAGGTGCTGATAGGCATTTCAGATGTAGTTTCCGATAGGCATTTCAAAAATAGGTGTCGATAGGCATTTCAGATATAGGTGTCGATAGGCATTTCAGATATAGGTGTCGATAGGCATTTCAGATATAGGTGTCGATAGGCATTTCAGATATAGGTGTCGTTAGGCATTTCAGATATAGGTGTCGATAGGCATTTCAGATATAGGTGTCGATAGGCATTTCAGATATAGGTGTCGATAGGCATTTCAGATATAGGTGCCGATAGGCATTTCAGATATAGTTGCCGATTGGCATTTTAAAAATAGGTGCCGATAGGCATTTCAGATATAGAAGCCGCTAGGCATTTCAAATATAGGTGCCGATAGGCATTCCAGATATGGTTGCCCATAGGCATTTCAAATATAGGTGCTGATAGGCATTTCAGATGTAGTTTCCGATAGGCATTTCAAAAATAGGTGTCGATAGGCATTTCAGATATAGGTGTCGATAGGCATTTCAGATATAGGTGTCGATAGGCATTTCAGATATAGGTGTCGATAGGCATTTCAGATATAGGTGTCGATAGGCATTTCAGATATAGGTGTCGATAGGCATTTCAGATATAGGTGTCGATAGGCATTTCAGATATAGGTGTCGATAGGCATTTCAGATATGGGTGTCGATAGGCATTTCAGATATAGGTGTCGATAGGCATTTCAGATATAGGTGTCGATAGGCATTCCAGATATAGGTGCCGATAGGCATTTCAGATATAGTTGCCGATTGGCATTTTAAAAATAGGTGCCGATAGGCATTTCAGATATAGAAGCCGATAGGCATTACAAATATAGGTGCCGATAGGCATTCCAGATATGGTTGCCGATAGGCATTTCAAATATAGGTGCTGATAGGCATTTCAGATGTAGTTTCCGATAGGCATTTCAAAAATAGGTGTCGATAGGCATTTCAGATATAGGTGTCGATAGGCATTTCAGATATAGGTGTCGATAGGCATTTCAGATATAGGTGTCGATAGGCATTTTAGATATAAGTGTCGATAGGCATTTCAGATATAGGTGTCGATAGGCATTTCAGATATAGGTGTCGATAGGCATTTCAGATATAGGTGTCGATAGGCATTTCAGATATAGGTGCCGATAGGCATTTCAGATATAGTTGCCGATTGGCATTTTAAAAATAGGTGCCGATAGGCATTTCAGATATAGAAGCCGATAGGCATTTCAAATATAGGTGCCGATAGGCATTCCAGATATGGTTGCCGATAGGCATTTCAAATATAGGTGCTGATAGGCATTTCAGATGTAGTTTCCGATAGGCATTTCAAAAATAGGTGTAGATAGGCATTTCAGATATAGGTGTCGATAGGCATTTCAGATATAGGTGTCGATAGGCATTTCAGATATAGGTGTCGATAGGCATTTCAGATATAGGTGCCGATAGGCATTTCAGATATAGTTGCCGATTGACATTTTAAAAATAGGTGCCGATAGGCATTTCAGATATAAAAGCCGATAGGCATTTCAAATATAGGTGCCGATAGGCATTCCAGATATGGTTGCCGATAGGCATTTTAAATATAGGTGCTGATAGGCTTTTCAGATGTAGTTTCCGATAGGCATTTAAAAAATAGGTGTCGATAGGCATTTCAGATATAGTTGCCGATTGGCATTTTAAAAATAGGTGCCGATAGGCATTTCAGATATAGAAGCCGATAGGCATTTCAAATATAGGTGCCGATAGGCATTCCAGATATGGTTGCCGATAGGCATTTCAAATATAGGTGCTGATAGGCATTTCAGATGTAGTTTCCGATAGGCATTTCAAAAATGGTGTCGATAGGCATTTCAGATATAGGTGTCGATAGGCATTTCAGATATAGGTGTCGATAGGCATTTCAGATATAGGTGTCGATCGGCATTTCAGAAATAGGTGTCGATAGGCATTTCAGATATAGGTGTCGATAGGCATTTCAGTTATAGGTGTCGATAGGCATTTTAGATATTCGTGTCGATAGGCATTTCAGATATAGGTGCTGATAGGCATTTCAGATATAGTTGCCGATTGGCATTTTAAAAATAGGTGCCGATAGGCATTTCAGATATAGAAGCCGATAGGCATTTCAAATATAGGTGCCGATAGGCATTCCAGATATGGTTGCCGATAGGCATTTCAAATATAGGTGCTGATAGACATTTCAGATGTAGTTTCCGATAGGCATTTCAAAAATAGGTGTCGATAGGCATTTCAGATATAGGTGGCGATAGGCATTTCAGATATAGGTGTCGATAGGCATTTCAAATATAGGTGTCGATAGGCATTTCAAATATAGGTGACGATAGGCATTTTAGATATAGGTGTCGATAGGCATTTCAGATATAGGTGTCGATAGGCATTTCAGATATAGGTGTCGATAGGAATTTCAGATATAGGTGCCGATAGGCATTTCAGATATAGTTGCCGATTGGCATTTTAAAAATAGGTGCCGATAGGCATTTCAGATATAGAAGCCGATAGGCATTTCAAATATAGGTGCCGATAGGCATTCCAGATATGGTTGCCGATAGGCATTTCAAATATAGGTGCTGATAGGCATTTCAGATGTAGTTTCCGATAGGCATTTCAAAAATATCTGGAATGCCTATCGGCACCTATATTTGAAATGCCTATCGGCACCTATATCTGAAATGCCTATCGACACCTATTTTTGAAATGCCAATCGGCAACTATATCTGAAATGCCTATCGGCACCTATATCTGAAATGCCTATCGGCACCTATATCTGAAATGCCTATCGACACCTATATCTGAAATGCCTATCGACACCTATATCTGAAATGCCTATCGACACCTATATCTGAAATGCCTATCGACACCTATATCTGAAATGCCTATCGACACCTATATTTGAAATGCCTATCGACACCTATTTTTGAAATGCCTATCGGAAACTACATCTGAAATGCCTATCAGCACCTATATTTGAAATGCCTATCGGCAACCATATCTGGAATGCCTATCGGCACCTATATCTGAAATGCCTATCGGCTTCTATATCTGAAATGCCTATCGGCACCTATTTTTAAAATGCCAATCGGCAACTATATCTGAAATGCCTATCGGCACCTATATCTGAAATGCCTATCGACACCTATATCTGAGATGCCTATCGACACCTATATCTGAAATGCCTATCGACACCTATATCTGAAATGCCTACCGACACCTATATCTGAAATGCCTATCGACACCTATATCTGAAATGCCTATCGACACCTATATCTGAAATGCCTATCGACACCTATATCTGAAATGCCTATCGACACCTATATCTGAAATGCCTATCGACACCTATTTTTTAAATGCCTATCGGAAACTACATCTGAAAAGCCTATCAGCACCTATATTTAAAATGCCTATCGGCAACCATATCTGGAATGCCTATCGGCACCTATATTTGAAATGCCTATCGGCTTTTATATCTGAAATGCCTATCGGCACCTATTTTTAAAATGCCAATCGGCAACTATATCTGAAATGCCTATCGGCACCTATATCTGGAATGCCTATCGACACCTATATCTGAAATGCCTATCGACACCTATATCTGAAATGCCTATCGACACCTATATCTGAAATGCCTATCGACACCTATATCTGAAATGCCTATCGACACCTATATCTGAAATGCCTATCGACACCTATATCTGAAATGCCTATCGACACCTATATCTGAAATGCCTATCGACACCTATATCTGAAATGCCTATCGACACCTATATCTGAAATGCCTATCGACACCTATATCTGAAATGCCTATCGACACCTATATCTGAAATGCCTATCGACACCTATATCTGAAATGCCTATCGACACCTATATCTGAAATGCCTATCGACACCTATATCTGAAATGCCTATCGACACCTATTTTTGAAATGCCTAACGGAAACTACATCTGAAATGCCTATCAGCACCTATATTTGAAATGCCTATCGGAAACTACATCTGAAATGCCTATCAGCACCTATATTTGAAATGCCTATCGGCAACCATATCTGGAATGCCTATCGGCACCTATATTTGAAATGCCTATCGGCTTCTATATCTGAAATGCCTATCGGCACCTATTTTTAAAATGCAAATCGGCAACTATATCTGAAATGCCTATCGGCACCTATATCTGAAATGCCTATCGACACCTATATCTGAAATGCCTATCGACACCTATATCTGAAATGCCTATCGACACCTATATCTGAAATGCCTATCGACACCTATATCTGAAATGCCTATCGACACCTATATCTGAAATGCCTATCGACACCTATATCTGAAATGCCTATCGACACCTATATCTGAAATGCCTATCGACACCTATTTTTGAAATGCCTATCGGAAACTACATCTGAAATGCCTATCAGCACCTATATTTGAAATGCCTATCGGCAACCATATCTGGAATGCCTATCGGCACCTATATTTGTAATGCCTATCGGCTTCTATATCTGAAATGCCTATCGGCACCTATTTTTAAAATGCCAATCGGCAACTATATCTGAAATGCCTATCGGCACCTATATCTGGAATGCCTATCGACACCTATATCTGAAATGCCTATCGACACCTATATCTGAAATGCCTATCGACACCTATATCTGAAATGCCTATCGACACCTATATCTGAAATGCCTATCGACACCTATATCTGAAATGCCTATCGACACCTATATCTGAAATGCCTATCGACACCTATTTTTGAAATGCCTATCGGAAACTACATCTGAAATGCCTATCAGCACCTATATTTGAAATGCCTATCGGCAACCATATCTGGAATGCCTATCGGCACCTATATTTTTGAAATGCCTATCGGCTTCTATATCTGAAATGCCTATCGGCACCTATTTTTAAAATGCCAATCGGCAACTATATCTGAAATGCCTATCGGCACCTATATCTGAAATGCCTATCGACACCTATATCTGAAATGCCTATCGACACCTATATCTGAAATGCCTATCGACACCTATATCTGAAATGCCTATCGACACCTATATCTGAAATGCCTATCGACACCTATATCTGAAATGCCTATCGACACCTATATCTGAAATGCCTATCGACACCTATATCTGAAATGCCTATCGACACCTATATCTGAAATGCCTATCGACACCTATATCTGAAATGCCTATCGACACCTATTTTTGAAATGCCTATCGGAAACTACATCTGAAATGCCTATCAGCACCTATATTTGAAATGCCTATCGGCAATCATATCTGAAATGCCTATCGACACCTATATCTGAAATGCCTATCGACACCTATTTTTGAAATGCCTATCGGAAACTACATCTGAAATGCCTATCAGCACCTATATTTGAAATGCCTATCGGCAACCATATCTGGAATGCCTATCGGCACCTATATTTGAAATGCCTATCGACACCTATATCTGAAATGCCTATCGACACCTATATCTGAAATGCCTATCGACACCTATATCTGAAATGCCTATCGACACCTATTTTTGAAATGCCTATCGGAAACTACATCTGAAATGCCTATCAGCACCTATATTTGAAATGCCTATCGGCAATCATATCTGAAATACCTATCGACACCTATATCTGAAATGCCTATCGACACCTATATCTGAAATGCCTATCGACACCTATTTTTGAAATGCCTATCGGAAACTACATCTGAAATGCCTATCAGCACCTATATTTGAAATGCCTATCGGCAACCATATCTGGAATGCCTATCGGCACCTATATTTGAAATGCCTATCGGCTTCTATATCTGAAATGCCTATCGGCACCTATTTTTAAAATGCCAATCGGCAACTATATCTGAAATGCCTATCGGCACCTATATCTGAAATGCCTATCGACACCTATATCTAAAATGCCTATCGACACCTATATCTGAAATGCCTATCGACACCTATATCTGAAATGCCTATCGTCACCTATATCTGAAATGCCTATCGACACCTCTATCTGAAATGCCTATCGACACCTATATCTGAAATGCCTATCGACACCTATATCTGAAATGCCTATCGACACCTATATCTGAAATGCCTATCGACACCTATTTTTGAAATGCCTATCGGAAACTACATCTGAAATGCCTATCAGCACCTATATTTGAAATGCCTATCGGCAACCATATCTGGAATGCCTATCAGCACCTATATTTGAAATGCCTATCGGCTTCTATATCTGAAATGCCTATCGACACCTATATCTGAAATGCCTATCGACACCTATATCTGAAATGCTTATCGACACCTATATCTGAAATGCCTATCGACACCTATATCTGAAATGCCTATCGACACCTATATCTGAAATGCCTATCGACACCTATATCTGAAATGCCTATCGACACCTATTTTTGAAATGCCTATCGGAAACTACATCTGAAATGCCTATCAGCACCTATATTTGAAATGCCTATCGGACACCATATCTGGAATGCCTATCGGCACCTATATTTGAAATGCCTATCGGCTTCTATATCTGAAATGCCTATCGGCACCTATTTTTTAAATGCCTATCGACACCTATATCTGAAATGCCTATCGACACCTATATCTGAAATGCCTATCGACACCTATATCTGAAATGCCTATCGACACCTATATCTGAAATGCCTATCGACACCTATTTTTGAAATGCCTATCGGAAACTACATCTGAAATGCCTATCAGCACCTATATTTGAAATGCCTATCGGCAACCATATCTGGAATGCCTATCGGCACCTCTATTTGAAGTGCCTATCGGCTTCTATATCTGAAATGCCTATCGGCACCTATTTTTAAAATGCCAATCGGCAACTATATCTGAAATGCCTATCGGCACCTATATCTGAAATGCCTATCGACACCTATATCTGAAATGCCTATCGACACCTATATCTGAAATGCCTATCGACACCTATATCTGAAATGCCTATCGACACCTATATCTGAAATGCCTATCGACACCTATATCTGAAATGCCTATCGACACCTATATCTGAAATGCCTATCGACACCTATATCTGAAATGCCTATCGACACCTATTTTTGAAATGCCTATCGGAAACTACATCTGAAATGCCTATCAGCACCTATATTTGAAATGCCTATCGGCAACCATATCTGGAATGCCTATCGGCACCTATATTTGAAATGCCTATCGGCTTCTATATCTGAAATGCCTATCTTCACCTATTTTTAAAATGCCAATCGGCAACTATATCTGAAATGCCTATCGGCACCTATATCTGAAATGCCTATCGACACCTATATCTGAAATGCCTATCAACACCTATATCTGAAATGCCTATCGACACCTATATCTGAAATGCCTATCGACACCTATATCTGAAATGCCTATCGACACCTATATCTGAAATGCCTATCGACATCTATATCTGAAATGCCTATCGACACCTATATCTGAAATGCCTATTGACACCTATTTTTGAAATGCCTATCGGAAACTACATCTGAAATGCCTATCAGCACCTAAATTTGAAATGCCTATCGGCAACCATATCTGGAATGCCTATCGGCACCTATATTTGAAATGCCTATCGGCTTCTATATCTGAAATGCCTATCGGCACCTATTTTTAAAATGCCAATCGGCAACTATATCTGAAATGCCTATCGGCACCTATATCTGAAATGCCTATCGACACCTATATCTAAAATGCCTTTCGACACCTATATCTGAAATGCCTATCGACACCTATATCTGAAATGCCTATCGACACCTATATCTGAAATGCCTATCGAATCCTATATCTGAAATGCCTATCGACACCTATATCTGAAATGCCAATCGACACCTATATCTGAAATGCCTATCGACACCTATATTTGAAATGCCTATCGACACCTATTTTTGAAATGCCTATCGGAAACTACATCTGAAATGCCTATCAGCACCTATATTTGAAATTCATATCGGCAACCATATCTGGAATGCCTATCGGCACCTATATTTGAAATGCCTATCGGCTTCTATATCTGAAATGTCTATCGGCACCTATTTTTAAAATGCCAATCGGCAACTATATCTGAAATGCCTATCGGCACCTATATCTGAAATGCCTATCGACACCTATATCTGAAATGCCTATCGACACCTATATCTGAAATGCCTATTGACACCTATATCTGAAATGCCTATCGACACCTATATCTGAAATGCCTATCGACACCTATATCTGAAATGCCTATCGACACCTATATCTGAAATGCCTATCGACACCTATATCTGAAATGCCTATCGACACCTATTTTTGAAATGCCTATCGGAAACTACATCTGAAATGCCTATCAGCACCTATATTTGAAATGCCTATCGGCAACCATATCTGGAATGCCTATCGGCACCTATATTTGAAATGCCTATCGGCTTCTATATCTGAAATGCCTATCGGCACCTATTTTTAAAATGCCAATCGGCAACTATATCTGAAATGCCTATCGGCACCTATATCTGAAATGCCTATCGACACCTATATCTGAAATGCCTATCGACACCTATATCTGAAATGCCTATCGACACCTATATCTGAAATGCCTATCGACACCTATATCTGAAATGCCTATCGACACCTATTTTTGAAATGCCTATCGGAAACTACATCTGAAATGCCTATCAGCACCTATATTTGAAATGCCTATCGGCAACCATATCTGGAATGCCTATCGGCACCTATATTTGAAATGCCTATCGGCTTCTATATCTGAAATGCCTATCGGCACCTATTTTTAAAATGCCAATCGGCAACTATATCTGAAATGCCTATCGGCACCTATATCTGAAATGCCTATCGACACCTATATCTGAAATGCCTATCGACACCTATATCTGAAATGCCTATCGACACCTATATCTGAAATGCCTATCGACACCTATATCTGAAATGCCTATCGCACCTATTTTTGAAATGCCTATCGGAAACTACATCTGAAATGCCTATCAGCACCTATATTTGGAATGCCTATCGGCAACCATATCTGGAATGCCTATCGGCACCTATATTTGAAATGCCTATCGGCTTCTATATCTGAAATGCCTACCGGCACCTATTTTTAAAATGCCAATCGGCAACTATATCTGAAATGCCTATCGGCACCTATAACTGAAATGCCTATCGGCACCTATATCTGAAATGCCTATCGACACCTATATCTGAAATGCCTATCGACACCTATATCTGAAATGCCTATCGACACCTATATCTGAAATGCCTATCGCCACCTATATCTGAAATGCCTATCGACACCTATTTTTGAAATGCCTATCGGAAACTACATCTGGAATGCCTATCAGCACCTATATTTGAAATGCCTATCGGCAACCATATCTGGAATGCCTATCGGCACCTATATTTGAAATGCCTATCGGCTTCTATATCTGAAATGCCTATCGGCACCTATTTTTAAAATGCCAATCGGCAACTATATGTGAAATGCCTATCAGCACCCATATCTGAAATGCCTATCGACACCTATATCTGAAATGCCTATCGACACCTATATCTGAAATGCCTATCGACACCTATATCTGAAATGCCTATCGACACCTATTTCTGAAATGCCTATCGACACCTATATCTGAAATGCCTATCGACACCTATATCTGAAATGCCTATCGACACCTATATCTGAAATGCCTATCGACACCTATATCTGAAATGCCTATCGACACCTATATCTGAAATGCCTATCGACACCTATTTTTGAAATGCCTATCGGAAACTACATCTGAAATGCCTATCAGCACCTATATTTGAAATGCCTATCGGCAACCATATCTGGAATGCCTATCGGCACCTATATTTGAAATGCCTATCGGCTTCTATATCTGAAATGCCTATCGGCACCTATTTTTAAAATGCCAATCGGCAACTATATCTGAAATGCCTATCGGCACCTATATCTGAAATGCCTATCGACACCTATATCTGAAATGCCTATCGACACCTATATCTGAAATGCCTATCGACACCTATATCTGAAATGCCTATCGACACCTATATCTGAAATGCCTATCGACACCTATATCTGAAATGCCTATCGACATCTATATCTGAAATGCCTATCGACACCTATATCTGAAATGCCTATTGACACCTATTTTTGAAATGCCTATCGGAAACTACATCTGAAATGCCTATCAGCACCTAAATTTGAAATGCCTATCGGCAACCATATCTGGAATGCCTATCGGCACCTATATTTGAAATGCCTATCGGCTTCTATATCTGAAATGCCTATCGGCACCTATTTTTAAAATGCCATTCGGCAACTATATCTGAAATGCCTATCGGCACCTATATCTGAAATGCCTATCGACACCTATATCTAAAATGCCTTTCGACACCTATATCTGAAATGCCTATCGACACCTATATCTGAAATGCCTATCGACACCTATATCTGAAATGCCTATCGAATCCTATATCTGAAATGCCTATCGACACCTATATCTGAAATGCCAATCGACACCTATATCTGAAATGCCTATCGACACCTATATCTGAAATGCCTATCGACACCTATTTTTGAAATGCCTATCGGAAACTACATCTGAAATGCCTATCAGCACCTATATTTGAAATTCCTATCGGCAACCATATCTGGAATGCCTATCGGCACCTATATTTGAAATGCCTATCGGCTTCTATATCTGAAATGTCTATCGGCACCTATTTTTAAAATGCCAATCGGCAACTATATCTGAAATGCCTATCGGCACCTATATCTGAAATGCCTATCGACACCTATATCTGAAATGCCTATCGACACCTATATCTGAAATGCCTATTGACACCTATATCTGAAATGCCTATCGACACCTATATCTGAAATGCCTATCGACACCTATATCTGAAATGCCTATCGACACCTATATCTGAAATGCCTATCGACACCTATATCTGAAATGCCTATCGACACCTATTTTTGAAATGCCTATCGGAAACTACATCTGAAATGCCTATCAGCACCTATATTTGAAATGCCTATCGGCAACCATATCTGGAATGCCTATCGGCACCTATATTTGAAATGCCTATCGGCTTCTATATCTGAAATGCCTATCGGCACCTATTTTTAAAATGCCAATCGGCAACTATATCTGAAATGCCTATCGGCACCTATATCTGAAATGCCTATCGACACCTATATCTGAAATGCCTATCGACACCTATATCTGAAATGCCTATCGACACCTATATCTGAAATGCCTATCGACACCTATATCTGAAATGCCTATCGACACCTATTTTTGAAATGCCTATCGGAAACTACATCTGAAATGCCTATCAGCACCTATATTTGAAATGCCTATCGGCAACCATATCTGGAATGCCTATCGGCACCTATATTTGAAATGCCTATCGGCTTCTATATCTGAAATGCCTATCGGCACCTATTTTTAAAATGCTAATCGGCAACTATATCTGAAATGCCTATCGGCACCTATATCTGAAATGCCTATCGACACCTATATCTGAAATGCCTATCGACACCTATATCTGAAATGCCTATCGACACCTATATCTGAAATGCCTATCGACACCTATATCTGAAATGCCTATCGCACCTATTTTTGAAATGCCTATCGGAAACTACATCTGAAATGCCTATCAGCACCTATATTTGAAATGCCTATCGGCAACCATATCTGGAATGCCTATCGGCACCTATATTTGAAATGCCTATCGGCTTCTATATCTGAAATGCCTACCGGCACCTATTTTTAAAATGCCAATCGGCAACTATATCTGAAATGCCTATCGGCACCTATATCTGAAATGCCTATCGGCACCTATATCTGAAATGCCTATCGACACCTATATCTGAAATGCCTATCGACACCTATATCTGAAATGCCTATCGACACCTATATCTGAAATGCCTATCGACACCTATATCTGAAATGCCTATCGACACCTATATCTGAAATGCCTATCGACACCTATATCTGAAATGCCTATCGACACCTATATCTGAAATGCCTATCGACACCTATATCTGAAATGCCTATCGACACCTATTTTTGAAATGCCTATCGGAAACTACATCTGAAATGCCTATCAGCACCTATATTTGAAATGCCTATCGGCAACCATATCTGGAATGCCTATCGGCACCTATATTTGAAATGCCTATCGGCTTCTATATCTGAAATGCCTATCGGCACCTATTTTTAAAATGCCAATCGGCAACTATATCTGAAATGCCTATCGGCACCTATATCTGAAATGCCTATCGACACCTATATCTGAAATGCCTATCGACACCTATATCTGAAATGCCTATCGACACCTATATCTAAAATGCCTATCGTCACCTATATCTGAAATGCCTATCGACACCTATATCTGAAATGCCTATCGACACCTATATCTGAAATGCCTATCGCCACCTATATCTGAAATGCCTATCGACACCTATTTTTGAAATGCCTATCGGAAACTACATCTGGAATGCCTATCAGCACCTATATTTGAAATGCCTATCGGCAACCATATCTGGAATGCCTATCGGCACCTATATTTGAAATGCCTATCGGCTTCTATATCTGAAATGCCTATCGGCACCTATTTTTAAAATGCCAATCGGCAACTATATCTGAAATGCCTATCAGCACCCATATCTGAAATGCCTATCGACACCTATATCTGAAATGCCTATCGACACCTATATCTGAAATGCCTATCGACACCTATATCTGAAATGCCTATCGACACCTATTTCTGAAATGCCTATCGACACCTATATCTGAAATGCCTATCGACACCTATATCTGAAATGCCTATCGACACCTATATCTGAAATGCCTATCGACACCATTTTTGAAATGCCTATCGGAAACTACATCTGAAATGCCTATCAGCACCTATATTTGAAATGCCTATCGGCAACCATATCTGGAATGCCTATCGGCACCTATATTTAAAATGCCTATCGGCTTCTATATCTAAAATGCCTATCGGCACCTATTTTTAAAATGCCAATCGGCAACTATATCTGAAATGCCTATCGGCACCTATATCTGAAATGCCTATCGACACCTATATCTAAAATGCCTATCGACACCTATATCTGAAATGCCTATCGACACCTATATCTGAAATGCCTATCGACACCTATATTTGAAATGCCTATCGACACCTATATCTGAAATGCCTATCGACACCTATATCTGAAATGCCTATCGACACCTATTTTAGAAATGCCTATCGGAAACTACATCTGAAATGCCTATCAGCACCTATATTTGAAATGCCTATCGGCAACCATATCTGGAATGCCTATCGGCACCTATATTTGAAATGCCTATCGGCTTCTATATCTGAAATGCCTATCGGCACCTATTTTTAAAATGCCAATCGGCAACTATATCTGAAATGCCTATCGGCACCTATATCTGAAATGCCTATCGACACCTATATCTGAAATGCCTATCGACACCTATATCTGAAATGCCTATCGACACCTATATCTGAAATGCCTATCGACACCTATATCTGAAATGCCTATCGACACCTATATCTGAAATGCCTATCGACACCTATATCTGAAATGCCTATCGACACCTGTATCTGAAATGCCTATCGACACCTATATCTGAAATGCCTATCGACACCTATTTTTGAAATGCCTATCGGAAACTACATCTGAAATGCCTATCAGCACCTATATTTTAAATGCCTATCGGCAACCATATCTGGAATGCTTATCGGCACCTATATTTGAAATGCCTATCGGCTTCTATATCTGAAATGCCTATAGGCACCTATTTTTAAAATGCCTATCGACACCTTTATCTGAAATGCCTATCGACACCTATATCTGAAATGCCTAGCGACACCTATATCTGAAATGCCTATCGACACCTATATCTGAAATGCCTATCGACACCTATATCTGAAATGCCTATCGACACCTATATCTGAAATGCCTATCGACACCTATATCTGAAATGCCTATCGACACCTATTTTTGAAATGCCTATCGGAAACTACATCTGAAATGTCTATCAGCACCTATATTTGAAATGCCTATAATCAACCATATCTGGAATGCCTATCGGCACCTATATTTGAAATGCCTATCGGCTTCTATATCTGAAATGCCTATCGGCACCTATTTTTAAAATGCCAATCGGCAACTATATCTGAAATGCCGATCGGCACCTATATCTGAAATGCCTATCGACACCTATATCTGAAATGCCTATCGACACCTATATCTGAAATGCCTATCGACACCTATATCTGAAATGCCTATCGGCACCTATATCTGAAATGCCTATCGACACCTATATCTGAAATGCCTATCGACACCTATATCTGAAATGCCTATCGACACCTATATCTGAAATGCCTATCGACACCTATTTTTGTAATGCCTATCGGAAACTACATCTGAAATGCCTATCAGCACCTATATTTGAAATGCCTATCGGCAACCATATCTGGAATACCTATCGGCACCTATATTTGAAATGCATATCGGCTTCTATATCTGAAATGCCTATCGGCACCTATTTTTAAAATGCCAATCGGCAACTACATATGAAATGCCGATCGGCACCTATATCTGAAATGCCTATCGACACCTATATCTGAAATGCCTATCGGCACCTATATCTGAAATGCCTATCGACACCTATATCTGAAATGCCTATCGACACCTATATCTGAAATGCCTATCGACACCTATATCTGAAATGCCTATCGACACCTATATCTGAAATGCCTATCGACACCTATATCTGAAATGCTTATCGACACCTATATCTGAAATGCCTATCGACACCTATATCTGAAATGCCTATCGACACCTATATCTGAAATGCCTATCGACACCTATTTTTGAAATGCCTATCGGAAACTACATCTGAAATGCCTATCAGCACCTATATTTGAAATGCCTATCGGCAACCATATCTGGAATGCCTATCGGCACCTATATTTGAAATGCCTATCGGCTTCTATATCTGAAATGCCTATTGGCACCTATTTTTAAAATGCCAATCGACAACTATATCTGAAATGCCTATCGGCACCTATATCTGAAATGCCTATCGACACCTATATCTGAAATGCCTATCGACACCTATATCTGAAATGCCTATCGACACCTATATCTGAAATGCCTATCGACACCTATTTTTGAAATGCCTATCGGAAACTACATCTGAAATGCCTATCAGCACCTATATTTGAAATGCCTATCGGCAACCATATCTGGAATGCCTATCGGCACCTATATTTGAAATGCCTATCGGCTTCTATATCTGAAATGCCTATCGGCACCTATTTTTAAAATGCCAATCGGCAACTATATCTGAAATGCCTATCGGCACCTATATCAGAAATGCCTATCGACACCTATATCTGAAATGCCTATCGACACCTATATCTGAAATGCCTATCGACACCTATATCTGAAATGCCTATCGACACCTATATCTGAAATGCCTATCGGCACCTATATCTGAAATGCCTATCGACACCTATATCTGAAATGCCTATCGACACCTATATCCGAAATGCCTATCGACACCTATATCTGAAATGCCTATCGACACCTATATCTGAAATGCCTATCGACACCTATATCTAAAATGCCTATCGACACCTATATCTGAAATGCCGATCGACACCTATATCTGAAATGCCTATCGACACCTATATCTAAAATGCCTATCGACACCTATTTTTGAAATGCCTATCGGAAACTACATCTGAAATGCCTATCAGCACCTATATTTGAAATGCCTATCGGCAACCATATCTGGAATGCCTATCGGCACCTATATTTGAAATGCCTATCGGCTTCTATATCTGAAATGCCTATCGGCACCTATTTTTAAAATGCCAATCGGCAACTATATCTGAAATGCCTATTGGCACCTATATCTGAAAGGCCTATCGACACCTATATCTGAAATGCCTATCGACACCTATATCTGAAATGCCTATCGACACCTATATCTGAAATGCCTATCGACACCTATATCTGAAATGCCTATCGACACCTATATCTGAAATGCCTATCGACACCTATTTTTGAAATGCCTATCGGAAACTACATCTGAAATGCCTATCAGCACCTATATTTGAAATGCCTATCGGCAACCATATCTGGAATGCCTATCGGCATCTATATTTGAAATGCCTATCGGCTTCTATATCTGAAATGCCTATCGGCACCCATTTTTAAAATGCCAATCGGCAACTATATCTGAAATGCCTATCGGCACCTATATCTGAAATGCCTATCGACACCTATATCTGAAATGCCTATCGACACCTATATCTGAAATGCCTATCGACACCTATATCTGAAATGCCTATCGTCACCTATATCTGAAATGCCTATCGACACCTATATCTGAAATGCCTATCGACACCTATATCTGAAATGCCTATCGACACCTATATCTGAAATGCCTATCGACACCTATATCTGAAATGCCTATCGACACCTATTTTTGAAATGCCTATCGGAAACTACATCTGAAATGCCTATCAGCACCTATATTTGAAATGCCTATCGGCAACCATATCTGGAATGCCTATCGGCACCTATATTTGAAATGCCTATCGGCTTCTATATCTGAAATGCCTAACGGCACCTATTTTTAAAATGCCAATCGGCAACTATATCTGAAATGCCTATCGGCACCTATATCTGAAATGCCTATCGACATCTATATCTGAAATGCCTATCGACACCTATATCTGAAATGCCTATCGACACCTAAATCTGAAATGCCTATCGAAACCTATATCTGAAATGCCTATCGACACCTATATCTGAAATGCCTATCGACACCTATATCTGAAATGCCTATCGACACCTATATCTGAAATGCCTATCGACACCTATTTTTGAAATGCCTATCGGAAACTACATCTGAAATGCCTATCAGCACCTATATTTGAAATGCCTATCGGTTTCTATATCTGAAATGCCTATCGGCACCTATTTTTAAAATGCCAATCGGCAACTATATCTGAAATGCCTATCGGCACCTATATCTGAAATGCCTATCGACACCTATATCTGAAATGCCTATCGACACCTATATCTGAAATGCCTATCGACACCTATATCTGAAATGCCTATCGACACCTATATCTGAAATGCCTATCGACACCTATATCTGAAATGCCTATCGACACCTATATCTGAAATGCCTATCGACACCTATATCTGAAATGCCTATCGACACCTATATCTGAAATGCCTATCGACACCTATATCTGAAATGCCTATCGACACCTATTTTTGAAATGCCTATCGGAAACTACATCTGAAATGCCTATCAGCACCTATATTTGAAATGCCTATCGGCAACCATATCTGGAATGCCTATCGGCACCTATATTTGAAATGCCTATCGGCTTCTATATCTGAAATGCCTATCGGCACCTATTTTTAAAATGCCAATCGGCAACTATATCTGAAATGCCTATCGGCACCTATATCTGAAATGCCTATCGACCCCTATATCTGAAA
Source organism: Venustoraphidia nigricollis (assembly GCA_034508555.1). Classification (NCBI taxonomy): domain Eukaryota; kingdom Metazoa; phylum Arthropoda; class Insecta; order Raphidioptera; family Raphidiidae; genus Venustoraphidia; species Venustoraphidia nigricollis. The sequence goes on from JAVRKA010000557.1 coordinate 20,079, forward strand.
TGCCTATCGACACCTATATCTGAAATGCCTATCGACACCTATATCTGAAATGCCTATCGACACCTATATCTGAAATGCCTATCGACACCTATATCTGAAATGCTAATCGACACCTATATCTGAAATGCCTATCGACACCTATATCTGAAATGCCTATCGACACCTATTTTTGAAATGCCTATCGGAAACTACATCTGAAATGCCTATCAGCACCTATATTTGAAATGCCTATCGGCAACCATATCTGGAATGCCTATCGGCACCTATATTTGAAATGCCTATCGGCTTCTATATCTTAAATGCCTATCGGCACCTATTTTTAAAATGCCAATCGGCAACTATATCTGAAATGCCTATCGGCACCTATATCTGAAATGCCTATCGACACCTATATCTGAAATGCCTATCGACACCTATATCTGAAATGCCTATCGACACCTATATCTGAAATGCCTATCGACACCTATATCTGAAATGCCTATCGACACCTATATCTGAAATGCCTATCGACACCTATATCTGAAATGCCTATCGACACCTATATCTGAAATGCCTATCGACACCTATTTTTGAAATGCCTATCGGAAACTACATCTGAAATGCCTATCAGCACCTATATTTGAAATGCCTATCGTCAACCATATCTGAAATGCCTATCGGCACCTATATTTGAAATGCCTATCGGCTTCTATATCTGAAATGCCTATCGGCACCTATTTTTAAAATGCCAATCGGCAATTATTTCTGAAATGCCTGTCGGCACCTATATCTGAAATGCCTATCGACACCTATATATGAAATGCCTATCGACACCTATATCTGAAATGCCTATCGACACCTATATCTGAAATGCCTATCGACACCTATATCTGAAATGCCTATCGACACCTATATCTGAAATGCCTATCGACACCTATATCTGAAATGCCTATCGACACCTATATCTGAAATGCCTATCGACACCTATTTTTGAAATGCCTATCGGAAACTACATCTGAAATGCCTATCAGCACCTATATTTGAAATGCCTATCGGCAACCATATCTGGAATGCCTATCGGCACCTATATTTGAAATGCCTATCGGCTTCTATATCTGAAATGCCTATCGGCACCTATTTTTAAAATGCTAATCGGCAACTATATCTGAAATGCCTATCGGCACCTATATCTGAAATGCCTATCGAAACCTATATCTGAAATGCCTATCGACACCTATATCTGAAATGCCTATCGACACCTATATCTGAAATGCCTATCGACACCTATATCTGAAATGCCTATCGACACCTATATCTGAAATGCCTACCGACACCTATATCTGAAATGCCTATCGACACCTATATCTGAAATGCCTATCGACACCTATATCTGAAATGCCTATCGACACCTATTTTTGATATGCCTATCGAAAACTAAATCTGAAATGCCTAGCACCTATATTTGAAATGCCTATCGGCAACCATATCTGGAATGCCTATCGGCACCTATATTTGAAATGCCTATCGGCTTCTATATCTAAAATGCCTATTGGCACCTATTTTTAAAATGCCAATCGGCAACTATATCTGAAATGCCTATCGGCACCTATATCTGAAATGCCTATCGACACCTATATCTGAAATGCCTATCGACACCTATATCTGAAATGCCTATCGACACCTATATCTGAAATGCCTATCGACACCTATATCTGAAATGCCTATCGACACCTAAATCTGAAATGCCTATCGACACCTATATCTGAAATGTCTATCGACACCTATATCTGAAATGCCTATCGACACCTATTTTTGAAATGCCTATCGGAAACTACATCTGAAATGCCTATCAGCACCTATATTTGAAATGCCTATCGGCAACCATATCTGGAATGCCTATCGGCACCTATATTTGAAATGCCTATCGGCTTCTATATCTGAAATGCCTATCGGCACCTATTTTTAAAATGCCAATCGGCAACTATATCTGAATTGCCTATCGGCACCTATATCTGAAATGCCTATCGACACCTATATCTGAAATGCCTATCGACACCTATATCTGAAATGCCTATCGACACCTATATCTGAAATGCCTATCGACACCTATATCTGAAATGCCTATCGACACCTATATCTGAAATGCCTATCGACACCTATATCTGAAATGCCTATCGACACCTATATCTGAAATGCCTATCGACACCTATTTTTGTAATGCCTATCGGAAACTACATCTGAAATGCCTATCAGCACCTATATTTGAAATGCCTATCGGCAACCATATCTGGAATACCTATCGACACCTATATCTGAAATGCCTATCGACACCTATATCTGAAATTCCTATCGACACCTATATCTGAAATGCCTATCGACACCTATATCTGAAATGCCTATCGACACCTATATCTGAAATGCCTATCGACACCTATTTTTGAAATGCCTATCGGAAACTACATCTGAAATGCCTATCAGCACCTATATTTGAAATGCCTATCGGCAACCATATCTGGAATGCCTATCGGCACCTATATTTGAAATGCCTATCGGCTTCTATATCTGAAATGCCTATCGGCACCTATTTTTAAAATGCCAATCGGCAACTATATCTGAAATGCCTATCGGCACCTATATCTGAAATGCCTATCGACACCTATATCTGAAATGCCTATCGACACCTATATCTGAAATGCCTATCGACACCTATATCTGAAATGCCTGTCGACACCTATATCTGAAATGCCTATCGACACCTATATCTGAAATGCCTATCGACACCTATATCTGAAATACCTATCGACACCTATATCTGAAATGCCTATCGACACCTATTTTTGAAATGCCTGTCGAAAACTACATCTGAAATGCCTATCAGCACCTATATTTGAAATGCCTATCGGCAACCATATCTGGAATGCCTATCGGCACCTATATTTGAAATGCCTATCGGCTTCTATATCTGAAATGCCTATCGGCACCTATTTTTAAAATGCCAATCGGCAACTATATCTGAAATGCCTATCGGCACCTATATCTGAAATGCCTATCGACACCTATATCTGAAATGCCTATCGACACCTATATCTGAAATGCCTATCGACACCTATATTTGAAATGCCTATCGACACCTATATCTGAAATGCCTATCGACACCTATATCTGAAATGCCTATCGACACCTATATCTGAAATGCCTATCGACACCTATATCTGAAATGCCTATCGACACCTATATCTGAAATGCCTATCGACACCTATTTTTGAAATGCCTATCGAAAACTACATCTGAAATGCCTATCAGCACCTATATTTGAATTCCCTATCGGCAACCATATCTGGAATGCCTATCGGCACCTATATTTGAAATGCCTATCGGCTTCTATATCTGAAATGCCTATCGGCACCTATTTTTAAAATGCCAATCGGCAACTATATCTGAAATGCCTATCGGCACCTATATCTGAAATGCCTATCGGCACCTATATCTGAAATGCCTATCGGCACCTATATCTGAAAGGCCTATCGACACCTATATCTGAAAGGCCTATCGACACCTATATCTGAAATGCCTATCGACACCTATATCTGAAATGCCTATCGACACTTATATCTGAAATGCCTATCGACACCTATATCTGAAATGCCTATCGACACCTATATCTGAAATGCCTATCGACACCTATATCTGAAATGCCTATCGACACCTATATCTGAAATGCCTATCGACACCGATTTTTGAAATGCCTATCGGAAACTACATCTGAAATGCCTATCAGCACCTATATTTGAAATGCCTATCGGCAACCATATCTGGAATGCCTATCGGCACCTATATTTGAAATGCCTATCGGCTTCTATATCTGAAATGCCTATCGGCACCTATTTTTAAAATGCCAATCGGCAACTATATCTAAAATGCCTATCGGCACCTATATTTGAAATGCCTATCGACACCTATATCTGAAATGCCTATCGACACCTATATCTGAAATGCCTATCGACACCTATATCTAAAATGCCTATCGACACCTATATCTGAAATGCCTATCGACACCTATATCTGAAATGCCTATCGGCACCTATATCTGAAATGCCTATCGACACCTATTTTTGAAATGCCTATCGGAAACTACATCTGAAATGCTTATCAGCACCTATATTTGAAATGCCTATCGGCAACCATATCTGGAATGCCTATCGGCACCTATATTTGAAATGCCTATCGGCTTCTATATCTAAAATGCCTATCGGCACCTATTTTTAAAATGCCAATCGGCAACTATATCTGAAATGCCTATCGGCACCTATATCTGAAATGCATATCGGCACCTATATCTGAAATGCCTATCGACACCTATATCTGAAATGCCTATCGACACCTATATCTGAAATGCCTATCGACACCTATATCTGAAATGCCTATCGGCACCTATATCTGAAATGCCTATCGACACCTTTATCTGAAATGCCTATCGACACCTATATCTGAAATGCCTAGCGACACCTATATCTGAAATGCCTATCGACACCTATATCTAAAATGCCTATCGACACCTATATCTGAAATGCCTATCGACACCTATATCTGAAATGCCTATCGACACCTATATCTGAAATGCCTATCGACACCTATTTTTGAAATGCCTATCGGAAACTACATCTGAAATGCCTATCAGCACCTATATTTGAAATGCCTATCGGCAACCATATCTGAAATGCCTATCGGCACCTATATTTGAAATGCCTATCGGCTTCTATATCTGAAATGCCTATCGGCACCTATTTTTAAAATGCCAATCGGCAACTATATCTGAAATGCCTATCGGCACCTATATCAGAAATGCCTATCGACACCTATATCTGAAATGCCTATCGACACCTATATCTGAAATGCCTATCGACACCTATATCTGAAATGCCTATCGACACCTATATCTGAAATGCCTATCCACACATATATCCGAAATGCCTATCGACACCTATATCTGAAATGCCTATCGACACCTATATCTGAAATGCCTATCGACACCTATTTTTGATATGCCTATCGGAAACTACATCTGAAATGCCTATCAGCACCTATATTTGAAATGCCTATCGGCAACCATATCTGGAATGCCTATCGGCACCTATATTTGAAATGCCTATCGGCTTCTATATCTGAAATGCCTATCGGCACCTATTTTTAAAATGCCAATCGGCAACTATATCTGAAATGCCTATCGGCACCTATATCTGAAATGCCTATCGACACCTATATCTGAAATGCCTATCGACACCTATATCTGAAATGCCTATCGACACCTATATCTGAAATGCCTATCGACACCTATATCTGAAATGCCTATCGACACCTATATCTGAAATGCCTATCGACACCTATATCTGAAATGCTTATCGACACCTATATCTGAAATGCCTATCGACACCTATTTTTGAATTGCCTATCGGAAACTACATCTGAAATGCCTATCAGCACCTATATTTGAAATGCCTATCGGCGACCATATCTGGAATGCCTATCGGCACCTATATTTGAAATGCCTATCGGCTTCTATATCTGAAATGCCTATCGGCACCTATTTTTAAAATGCCAATCGGCAACTATATCTGAAATGCCGATCGGCACCTATATCTGAAATGCCTATCGACACCTATATCTGAAATGCCTATCGACACCTATATCTGAAATGCCTATCGACACCTATATCTGAAATGCCTATCGACACCTATATCTGAAATGCCTATCGACACCTATATCTGAAATGCCTATCGACACCTATTTTTGTAATGCCTATCGGAAACTACATCTGAAATGCCTATCAGCACCTATATTTGAAATGCCTATCGGCAACCATATCTGGAATACCTATCGGCACCTATATTTGAAATGCATATCGGCTTCTATATCTGAAATGCCTATCGGCACCTATTTTTAAAATGCCAATCGGCAACTATATCTGAAATGCCTATCGGCACCTATATCTGAAATGCCTATCGACACCTATATCTGAAATGCCTATCGACACCTATATCTGAAATGCCTATCGACACCTATATCTGAAATGCCTATCGACACCTATATCTGAAATGCCTATCGACACCTATATCTGAAATGCTTATCGACACCTATATCTGAAATGCCTATCGACACCTATATCTGAAATGCCTATCGACACCTATATCTGAAATGCCTATCGACACCTATTTTTGAAATGCCTATCGGAAACTACATCTGAAATGCCTATCAGCACCTATATTTGAAATGCCTATCGGCAACCATATCTGGAATGCCTATCGGCACCTATATTTGAAATGCCTATCGGCTTCTATATCTGAAATGCCTATTGGCACCTATTTTTAAAATGCCAATCGACAACTATATCTGAAATGCCTATCGGCACCTATATCTGAAATGCCTATCGACACCTATATCTGAAATGCCTATCGACACCTATATCTGAAATGCCTATCGACACCTATATCTGAAATGCCTATCGACACCTATTTTTGAAATGCCTATCGGAAACTACATCTGAAATGCCTATCAGCACCTATATTTGAAATGCCTATCGGCAACCATATCTGGAATGCCTATCGGCACCTATATTTGAAATGCCTATCGGCTTCTATATCTGAAATGCCTATCGGCACCTATTTTTAAAATGCTAATCGGCAACTATATCTGAAATGCCTATCGGCACCTATATCTGAAATGCCTATCGACACCTATATCTGAAATGCCTATCGACACCTATATCTGAAATGCCTATCGACACCTATATCTGAAATGCCTATCGACACCTATATCTGAAATGCCTATCGACACCTATATCTGAAATGCCTACCGACACCTATATCTGAAATGCCTATCGACACCTATATCTGAAATGCCTATCGACACCTATATCTGAAATGCCTATCGACACCTATTTTTGATATGCCTATCGAAAACTACATCTGAAATGCCTAGCACCTATATTTGAAATGCCTATCGGCAACCATATCTGGAATGCCTATCGGCACCTATATTTGAAATGCTTATCGGCTTCTATATCTAAAATGCCTATCGGCACCTATTTTTAAAATGCCAATCGGCAACTATATCTGAAATGCCTATCGGCACCTATATCTGAAATGCCTATCGACACCTATATCTGAAATGCCTATCGACACCTATATCTGAAATGCCTATCGACACCTATATCTGAAATGCCTATCGACACCTATATCTGAAATGCCTATCGACACCTAAATCTGAAATGCCTATCGACACCTATATCTGAAATGCCTATCGACACCTATATCTGAAATGCCAATAGACACCTATTTTTGAAATGCCTATCGGAAACTACATCTGAAATGCCTATCAGCACCTATATTTGAAATGCCTATCGGCAACCATATCTGGAATGCCTATCGGCACCTATATTTGAAATGCCTATCGGCTTCTATATCTGAAATGCCTATCGGCACCTATTTTTAAAATGCCAATCGGCAACTATATCTGAATTGCCTATCGGCACCTATATCTGAAATGCCTATCGACACCTATATCTGAAATGCCTATCGACACCTATATCTGAAATGCCTATCGACACCTATATCTGAAATGCCTATCGACACCTATATCTGAAATGCCTATCGACACCTATATCTGAAATGCCTATCGACACCTATATCTGAAATGCCTATCGACACCTATATCTGAAATGCCTATCGACACCTATTTTTGTAATGCCTATCGGAAACTACATCTGAAATGCCTATCAGCACCTATATTTGAAATGCCTATCGGCAACCATATCTGGAATACCTATCGACACCTATATCTGAAATGCCTATCGACACCTATATCTGAAATGCCTATCGACACCTATATCTAAAATGCCTATCGACACCTATATCTGAAATGCCTATCGACACCTATATCTGAAATGCCTATTGACACCTATATCTGAAATGCCTATCGACACCTATATCTCAAATGCCTATCGACACCTATATCTGAAATGCCTATCGACACCTATATCTGAAATGCCTATCGACACCTATATCTGAAATGCCTATCGACACCTATATCTGAAATGCCTATCGACACCTATATCTGAAATGCCTATCGACACCTATATCTGAAATGCCTATCGACACCTATTTTTGAAATGCCTATCGAAAACTACATCTGAAATGCCTATCAGCACCTATATTTGAAATGCCTATCGGCAACCATATCTGGAATGCCTATCGGCACCTATATTTGAAATGCCTATCGGCTTCTATATCTGAAATGCCTATCGGCACCTATTTTTAAAATGCCAATCGGCAACTATATCTGAAATGCCTATCGGCACCTATATCTGAAATGCCTATCGACACCTATATCTGAAATGCCTATCGACACCTATATCTGAAATGCCTATCGACACCTATATCTGAAATGCCTGTCGACACCTATATCTGAAATGCCTATCGACACCTATATCTGAAATGCCTATCGACACCTATATCTGAAATACCTATCGACACCTATATCTGAAATGCCTATCGACACCTATTTTTGAAATGCCTATCGAAAACTACATCTGAAATGCCTATCAGCACCTATATTTAAAATGCCTATCGGCAACCATATCTGGAATGCCTATCGGCACCTATATTTGAAATGCCTATCGGCTTCTATATCTGAAATGCCTATCGGCACCTATTTTTAAAATGCCAATCGGCAACTATATCTGAAATGCCTATCGGCACCTATATCTGAATTGCCTATCGACACCTATATCTGAAATGCCTATCGACACCTATATCTGAAATGCCTATCGACACCAATATTTGAAATGCCTATCGACACCTATATCTGAAATGCCTATCGACACCTATATCTGAAATGCCTATCGACACCTATATCTGAAATGCCTATCGACACCTATATCTGAAATGCCTATCGACACCTATATCTGAAATGCCTATCGACACCTATTTTTGAAATGCCTATCGAAAACTACATCTGAAATGCCTATCAGCACCTATATTTGAATTCCCTATCGGCAACCATATCTGGAATGCCTATCGGCACCTATATTTGAAATGCCTATCGGCTTCTATATCTGAAATGCCTATCGGCACCTATTTTTAAAATGCAAATCGGCAACTATATCTGAAATGCCTATCGGCACCTATATCTGGAATGCCTATCGGCACCTATATCTGAAATGCCTATCGGCACCTATATCTGAAAGGCCTATCGACACCTATATCTGAAAGGCCTATCGACACCTATATCTGAAATGCCTATCGACACCTATATCTGAAATGCCTATCGACACTTATGTCTGAAATGCCTATCGACACCTATATCTGAAATGCCTATCGACACCTATATCTGAAATGCCTATCGACACCTATATCTGAAATGCCTATCGACACCTATATCTGAAATGCCTATCGACACCGATTTTTGAAATGCCTATCGGAAACTACATCTGAAATGCCTAACAGCACCTATATTTGAAATGCCTATCGGCAACCATATCTGGAATGCCTATCGGCACCTATATTTGAAATGCCTATCGGCTTCTATATCTGAAATGCCGATCGGCACCTATTTTTAAAATGCCAATCGGCAACTATATCTGAAATGCCTATCGGCACCTATATCTGAAATGCCTATCGACACCTATATCTGAAATGCCTATCGACACCTATATCTGAAATGCCTATCGACACCTATATCTAAAATGCCTACGACACCTATATCTGAAATGCCTATCGACACCTATATCTGAAATGCCTATCGGCACCTATATCTGAAATGCCTATCGACACCTATTTTTGAAATGCCTATCGGAAACTACATCTGAAATGCTTATCAGCACCTATATTTGAAATGCCTATCGGCAACCATATCTGGAATGCCTATCGGCACCTATATTTGAAATGCCTATCGGCTTCTATATCTAAAATGCCTATCGGCACCTATTTTTAAAATGCCCATCGGCAACTATATCTGAAATGCCTATCGGCACCTATATCTGAAATGCCCATCGACACCTATATCTGAAATGCCTAGCGACACCTATATCTGAAATGCCTATCGACACCTATATCTGAAATGCCTATCGACACCTATATCTGAAATGCCTATCGACACCTATATCTGAAATGCCTATCGACACCTATATCTGAAATGCCTATCGACACCTATTTTTGAAATGCCTATCGGAAACTACATCTGAAATGCCTATCAGCACCTATATTTGAAATGCCTATCGGCAACCATATCTGAAATGCCTATCGGCACCTATATTTGAAATGCCTATCGGCTTCTATATCTGAAATGCCTATCGGCACCTATTTTTAAAATGCCAATCGGCAACTATATCTGAAATGCCTATCGGCACCTATATCAGAAATGCCTATCGACACCTATATCTGAAATGCCTATCGACACCTATATCTGAAATGCCTATCGACACCTATATCTGAAATGCCTATCGACACCTATATCTGAAATGCCTATCGACACCTATATCTGAAATGCCTATCGACACATATATCCGAAATGCCTATCGACACCTATATCTGAAATGCCTATCGACACCTATATCTGAAATGCCTATCGACACCTATTTTTGAAATGCCTATCGGAAACTACATCTGAAATGCCTATCAGCACCTATATTTGAAATGCCTATCGGCAACCATATCTGGAATGCCTATCGGCACCTATATTTGAAATGCCTATCGGCTTCTATATCTGAAATGCCTATCGGCACCTATTTTTAAAATGCCTATCGACACCTTTATCTGAAATGCCTATCGACACCTATATCTGAAATGCCTAGCGACACCTATATCTGAAATGCCTATCGACACCTATATCTGAAATGCCTATCGACACCTATATCTGAAATGCCTATCGACACCTATATCTGAAATGCCTATCGACACCTATATCTGAAATGCCTATCGACACCTATTTTTGAAATGCCTATCGGAAACTACATCTGAAATGCCTATCAGCACCTATATTTGAAATGCCTATCGGCAACCATATCTGGAATGCCTATCGGCACCTATATTTGAAATGCCTATCGGCTTCTATATCTGAAATGCCTATCGGCACCTATTTTTAAAATGCCAATCGGCAACTATATCTGAAATGCCGATCGGCACCTATATCTGAAATGCCTATCGACACCTATATCTGAAATGCCTATCGACACCTATATCTGAAATGCCTATCGACACCTATATCTGAAATGCCTATCGGCACCTATATCTGAAATGCCTATCGACACCTATATCTGAAATGCCTATCGACACCTATATCTGAAATGCCTATCGACACCTATATCTGAAATGCCTATCGACACCTATTTTTGTAATGCCTATCGGAAACTACATCTGAAATGCCTATCAGCACCTATATTTGAAATGCCTATCGGCAACCATATCTGGAATACCTATCGGCACCTATATTTGAAATGCATATCGGCTTCTATATCTGAAATACCTATCGGCACTTATTTTTAAAATGCCAATCGGCAACTACATCTGAAATGCCGATCGGCACCTATATCTGAAATGCCTATCGACACCTATATCTGAAATGCCTATCGGCACCTATATCTGAAATGCCTATCGACACCTATATCTGAAATGCCTATCGACACCTATATCTGAAATGCCTATCGACACCTATATCTGAAATGCCTATCGACACCTATATCTGAAATGCCTATCGACACCTATATCTGAAATGCTTATCGACACCTATATCTGAAATGCCTATCGACACCTATATCTGAAATGCCCATCGACACCTATATCTGAAATGCCTATCGACACCTATTTTTGAAATGCCTATCGGAAACTACATCTGAAATGCCTATCAGCACCTATATTTGAAATGCCTATCGGCAACCATATCTGGAATGCCTATCGGCACCTATGTTTGAAATGCCTATCGGCTTCTATATCTGAAATGCCTATTGGCACCTATTTTTAAAATGCCAATCGACAACTATATCTGAAATGCCTATCGGCACCTATATCTGAAATGCCTATCGACACCTATATCTGAAATGCCTATCGACACCTATATCTGAAATGCCTATCGACACCTATATCTGAAATGCCTATCGACACCTATTTTTGAAATGCCTATCGGAAACTACATCTGAAATGCCTATCAGCACCTATATTTGAAATGCCTATCGGCAACCATATCTGGAATGCCTATCGGCACCTATATTTGAAATGCCTATCGGCTTCTATATCTGAAATGCCTATCGGCACCTATTTTTAAAATGCCAATCGGCAACTATATCTGAAATGCCTATCGGCACCTATATCAGAAATGCCTATCGACACCTATATCTGAAATGCCTATCGACACCTATATCTGAAATGCCTATCGACACCTATATCTGAAATGCCTATCGACACCTATATCTGAAATGCCTATCGGCACCTATATCTGAAATGCCTATCGACACCTATATCTGAAATGCCTATCGACACCTATATCCGAAATGCCTATCGACACCTATATCTGAAATGCCTATCGACACCTATATCTGAAATGCCTATCGACACCTATATCTAAAATGCCTATCGACACCTATATCTGAAATGCCGATCGACACCTATATCTGAAATGCCTATCGACACCTATATCTGAAATGCCTATCGACACCTATTTTTGAAATGCCTATCGGAAACTACATCTGAAATGCCTATCAGCACCTATATTTGAAATGCCTATCGGCAACCATATCTGGAATGCCTATCGGCACCTATATTTGAAATGCCTATCGGCTTCTATATCTGAAATGCCTATCGGCACCTATTTTTAAAATGCCAATCGGCAACTATATCTGAAATGCCTATTGGCACCTATATCTGAAAGGCCTATCGACACCTATATCTGAAATGCCTATCGACACCTATATCTGAAATGCCTATCGACACCTATATCTGAAATGCCTATCGACACCTATATCTGAAATGCCTATCGACACCTATATCTAAAATGCCTCTCGACACCGATTTTTGAAATGCCTATCGGAAACTACATCTGAAATGCCTATCAGCACCTATATTTGAAATGCCTATCGGCAACTATATCTGGAATGCCTATCGGCACCTATATTTGAAATGCCTATCGGCTTCTATATCTGAAATGCCTATCGGCACCTATTTTTAAAATGCCAATCGGCAACTATATCTGAAATGCCTATCGGCACCTATATCTGAAATGCCTATCGACACCTATATCTGAAATGCCTATCGACACCTATATCTAAAATGCCTATCGACACCTATATCTGAAATGCCTATCGACACCTATATCTGAAATGCCTATCGACACATATATCTGAAATGCCTATCGACACCTATTTCTGAAATGCCTATCGACACCTATATCTGAAATGCCTATCGACACCTATTTTTGAAATGCCTATCGGAAACTACATCTGAAATGCCTATCAGCACCTATATTTGAAATGCCTATCGGCAACCATATCTGGAATGCCTATCGGCACCTATATTTGAAATGCCTATCGACACCTATATCTGAAATGCCTATCGACACCTATTTTTGAAATGCCTATCGGAAACTACATCTGAAATGCCTATCAGCACCTATATTTGAAATGCCTATCGGCAATCATATCTGAAATGCCTATCGACACCTATATCTGAAATGCCTATCGACACCTATATCTGAAATGCCTATCGACACCTATTTTTGAAATGCCTATCGGAAACTACATCTGAAATGCCTATCAGCACCTATATTTGAAATGCCTATCGGCAACCATATCTGGAATGCCTATCGGCATCTATATTTGAAATGCCTATCGGCTTCTATATCTGAAATGCCTATCGGCACCCATTTTTAAAATGCCAATCGGCAACTATATCTGAAATGCCTATCGGCACCTATATCTGAAATGCCTATCGACACCTATATCTGAAATGCCTATCGACACCTATATCTGAAATGCCTATCGACACCTATATCTGAAATGCCTATCGTCACCTATATCTGAAATGCCTATCGACACCTATATCTGAAATGCCTATCGACACCTATATCTGAAATGCCTATCGACACCTATATCTGAAATGCCTATCGACACCTATATCTGAAATGCCTATCGACACCTATTTTTGAAATGCCTATCGGAAACTACATCTGAAATGCCTATCAGCACCTATATTTGAAATGCCTATCGGCAACCATATGTGGAATGCCTATCGGCACCTATATTTGAAATGCCTATCGGCTTCTATATCTGAAATGCCTAACGGCACCTATTTTTAAAATGCCAATCGGCAACTATATCTGAAATGCCTATCGGCACCTATATCTGAAATGCCTATCGACATCTATATCTGAAATGCCTATCGACACCTATATCTGAAATGCCTATCGACACCTAAATCTGAAATGCCTATCGAAACCTATATCTGAAATGCCTATCGACACCTATATCTGAAATGCCTATCGACACCTATATCTGAAATGCCTATCGACACCTATATCTGAAATGCCTATCGACACCTATTTTTGAAATGCCTATCGGAAACTACATCTGAAATGCCTATCAGCACCTATATTTGAAATGCCTATCGGTTTCTATATCTGAAATGCCTATCGGCACCTATTTTTAAAATGCCAATCGGCAACTATATCTGAAATGCCTATCGGCACCTATATCTGAAATGCCTATCGACACCTATATCTGAAATGCCTATCGACACCTATATCTGAAATGCCTATCGACACCTATATCTGAAATGCCTATCGACACCTATATCTGAAATGCCTATCGACACCTATATCTGAAATGCCTATCGACACCTATATCTGAAATGCCTATCGACACCTATATCTGAAATGCCTATCGACACCTATATCTGAAATGCCTATCGACACCTATATCTGAAATGCCTATCGACACCTATTTTTGAAATGCCTATCGGAAACTACATCTGAAATGCCTATCAGCACCTATATTTGAAATGCCTATCGGCAACCATATCTGGAATGCCTATCGGCATCTATATTTGAAATGCCTATCGGCTTCTATATCTGAAATGCCTATCGGCACCCATTTTTAAAATGCCAATCGGCAACTATATCTGAAATGCCTATCGGCACCTATATCTGAAATGCCTATCGACACCTATATCTGAAATGCCTATCGACACCTATATCTGAAATGCCTATCGACACCTATATCTGAAATGCCTATCGTCACCTATATCTGAAATGCCTATCGACACCTATATCTGAAATGCCTATCGACACCTATATCTGAAATGCCTATCGACACCTATATCTGAAATGCCTATCGACACCTATATCTGAAATGCCTATCGACACCTATTTTTGAAATGCCTATCGGAAACTACATCTGAAATGCCTATCAGCACCTATATTTGAAATGCCTATCGGCAACCATATCTGGAATGCCTATCGGCACCTATATTTGAAATGTCTATCGGCTTCTATATCTGAAATGCCTATCGGCACCTATTTTTAAAATGCCAATCGGCAACTATATCTAAAATGCCTATCGGCACCTATATCTGAAATGCCTATCGACACCTATATCTGAAATGCCTATCGACACCTATATCTGAAATGCCTATCGACACCTATATCTGAAATGCCTATCGACACCTATATCTGAAATGCCTATCGACACCTATATCTGAAATGCCTATCGACACCTATATCTGAAATGCCTATCGACACCTATATCTGAAATGCCTATCGACACCTATATCTGAAATGCCTATCGACACCTATTTTTGAAATGCCTATCGGAAACTACATCTGAAATGCCTATCAGCACCTATATTTGAAATGCCTATCGGCAACCATATCTGGAATGCCTATCGGCACCTATATTTGAAATGCCTATCGGCTTCTATATCTGAAATGCCTATCGGCACCTATTTTTAAAATGCCAATCGGCAACTATATCTGAAATGCCTATCGGCACCTATATCTGAAATGCCTATCGACCCCTATATCTGAAATGCCTATCGACACCTATATCTGAAATGCCTATCGACACCTATATCTGAAATGCCTATCGACACCTATATCTGAAATGCCTATCGACACCTATATCTGAAATGCTAATCGACACCTATATCTGAAATGCCTATCGACACCTATATCTGAAATGCCTATCGACACCTATTTTTGAAATGCCTATCGGAAACTACATCTGAAATGCCTATCAGCACCTATATTTGAAATGCCTATCGGCAACCATATCTGGAATGCCTATCGGCACCTATATTTGAAATGCCTATCGGCTTCTATATCTGAAATGCCTATCGGCACCTATTTTTAAATAGCCAATCGGCAACTATATCTGAAATGCCTATCGGCACCTATATCTGAAATGCCTATCGACACCTATATCTGAAATGCCTATCGACACCTATATCTGAAATGCCTATCGACACCTATATCTGAAATGCCTATCGACACCTATATCTGAAATGCCTATCGACACCTATATCTGAAATGCCTATCGACACCTATATCTGAAATGCCTATCGACACCTATATCTGAAATGCCTATCGACACCTATTTTTGAAATGCCTATCGGAAACCACATCTGAAATGCCTATCAGCACCTATATTTGAAATGCCTATCGGCAACCATATCTGGAATGCCTATCGGCACCTATATTTGAAATGCCTATCGGCTTCTATATCTGAAATGCCTATCGGCACCTATTTTTAAAATGCCAATCGGCAATTATTTCTGAAATGCCTGTCGGCACCTATATCTGAAATGCCTATCGACACCTATATATGAAATGCCTATCGACACCTATATCTGAAATGCCTATCGACACCTATATCTGAAATGCCTATCGACACCTATATCTGAAATGCCTATCGACACCTATATCTGAAATGCTAATCGACACCTATATCTGAAATGCCTATCGACACCTATATCTGAAATGCCTATCGACACCTATTTTTGAAATGCCTATCGGAAACTACATCTGAAATGCCTATCAGCACCTATATTTGAAATGCCTATCGGCAACCATATCTGGAATGCCTATCGGCACCTATATTTGAAATGCCTGTCGGCTTCTATATCTGAAATGCCTATCGGCACCTATTTTTAAATAGCCAATCGGCAACTATATCTGAAATGCCTATCGGCACCTATATCTGAAATGCCTATCGACACCTATATCTGAAATGCCTATCGACACCTATATCTGAAATGCCTATCGACACCTATATCTGAAATGCCTATCGACACCTATATCTGAAATGCCTATCGACACCTATATCTGAAATGCCTATCGACACCTATATCTGAAATGCCTATCGACACCTATATCTGAAATGCCTATCGACACCTATTTTTGAAATGCCTATCGGAAACCACATCTGAAATGCCTATCAGCACCTATATTTGAAATGCCTATCGGCAACCATATCTGGAATGCCTATCGGCACCTATATTTGAAATGCCTATCGGCTTCTATATCTGAAATGCCTATCGGCACCTATTTTTAAAATGCCAATCGGCAATTATTTCTGAAATGCCTGTCGGCACCTATATCTGAAATGCCTATCGACACCTATATATGAAATGCCTATCGACACCTATATCTGAAATGCCTATCGACACCTATATCTGAAATGCCTATCGACACCTATATCTGAAATGCCTATCGACACCTATATCTGAAATGCCTATCGACACCTATATCTGAAATGCCTATCGACACCTATATCTGAAATGCCTATCGACACCTATTTTTGAAATGCCTATCGGAAACTACATCTGAAATGCCTATCAGCACCTATATTTGAAATGCCTATCGGCAACCATATCTGGAATGCCTATCGGCACCTATATTTGAAATGCCTATCGGCTTCTATATCTGAAATGCCTATCGGCACCTATTTTTAAAATGCTAATCGGCAACTATATCTGAAATGCCTATCGGCACCTATATCTGAAATGCCTATCGACACCTATATCTGAAATGCCTATCGACACCTATATCTGAAATGCCTATCGACACCTATATCTGAAATGCCTATCGACACCTATATCTGAAATGCCTATCGACACCTATATCTGAAATGCCTACCGACACCTATATCTGAAATGCCTATCGACACCTATATCTGAAATGCCTATCGACACCTATATCTGAAATGCCTATCGACACCTATTTTTGATATGCCTATCGAAAACTACATCTGAAATGCCTAGCACCTATATTTGAAATGCCTATCGGCAACCATATCTGGAATGCCTATCGGCACCTATATTTGAAATGCCTATCGGCTTCTATATCTAAAATGCCTATCGGCACCTATTTTTAAAATGCCAATCGGCAACTATATCTGAAATGCCTATCGGCACCTATATCTGAAATGCCTATCGACACCTATATCTGAAATGCCTATCGACACCTATATCTGAAATGCCTATCGACACCTATATCTGAAATGCCTATCGACACCTATATCTGAAATGCCTATCGACACCTAAATCTGAAATGCCTATCGACACCTATATCTGAAATGCCTATCGACACCTATATCTGAAATGCCTATCGACACCTATTTTTGAAATGCCTATCGGAAACTACATCTGAAATGCCTATCAGCACCTATATTTGAAATGCCTATCGGCAACCATATCTGGAATGCCTATCGGCACCTATATTTGAAATGCCTATCGGCTTCTATATCTGAAATGCCTATCGGCACCTATTTTTAAAATGCCAATCGGCAACTATATCTGAATTGCCTATCGGCACCTATATCTGAAATGCCTATCGACACCTATATCTGAAATGCCTATCGACACCTATATCTGAAATGCCTATCGACACCTATATCTGAAATGCCTATCGACACCTATATCTGAAATGCCTATCGACACCTATATCTGAAATGCCTATCGACACCTATATCTGAAATGCCTATCGACACCTATATCTGAAATGCCTATCGACACCTATTTTTGTAATGCCTATCGGAAACTACATCTGAAATGCCTATCAGCACCTATATTTGAAATGCCTATCGGCAACCATATCTGGAATACCTATCGACACCTATATCTGAAATGCCTATCGACACCTATATCTGAAATTCCTATCGACACCTATATCTGAAATGCCTATCGACACCTATATCTGAAATGCCTATCGACACCTATATCTGAAATGCCTATCGACACCTATTTTTGAAATGCCTATCGGAAACTACATCTGAAATGCCTATCAGCACCTATATTTGAAATGCCTATCGGCAACCATATCTGGAATGCCTATCGGCACCTATATTTGAAATGCCTATCGGCTTCTATATCTGAAATGCCTATCGGCACCTATTTTTAAAATGCCAATCGGCAACTATATCTGAAATGCCTATCGGCACCTATATCTGAAATGCCTATCGACACCTATATCTGAAATGCCTATCGACACCTATATCTGAAATGCCTATCGACACCTATATCTGAAATGCCTGTCGACACCTATATCTGAAATGCCTATCGACACCTATATCTGAAATGCCTATCGACACCTATATCTGAAATACCTATCGACACCTATATCTGAAATGCCTATCGACACCTATTTTTGAAATGCCTGTCGAAAACTACATCTGAAATGCCTATCAGCACCTATATTTGAAATGCCTATCGGCAACCATATCTGGAATGCCTATCGGCACCTATATTTGAAATGCCTATCGGCTTCTATATCTGAAATGCCTATCGGCACCTATTTTTAAAATGCCAATCGGCAACTATATCTGAAATGCCTATCGGCACCTATATCTGAAATGCCTATCGACACCTATATCTGAAATGCCTATCGACACCTATATCTGAAATGCCTATCGACACCTATATTTGAAATGCCTATCGACACCTATATCTGAAATGCCTATCGACACCTATATCTGAAATGCCTATCGACACCTATATCTGAAATGCCTATCGACACCTATATCTGAAATGCCTATCGACACCTATTTTTGAAATGCCTATCGAAAACTACATCTGAAATGCCTATCAGCACCTATATTTGAATTCCCTATCGGCAACCATATCTGGAATGCCTATCGGCACCTATATTTGAAATGCCTATCGGCTTCTATATCTGAAATGCCTATCGGCACCTATTTTTAAAATGCCAATCGGCAACTATATCTGAAATGCCTATCGGCACCTATATCTGAAATGCCTATCGGCACCTATATCTGAAATGCCTATCGGCACCTATATCTGAAAGGCCTATCGACACCTATATCTGAAAGGCCTATCGACACCTATATCTGAAATGCCTATCGACACCTATATCTGAAATGCCTATCGACACTTATATCTGAAATGCCTATCGACACCTATATCTGAAATGCCTATCGACACCTATATCTGAAATGCCTATCGACACCTATATCTGAAATGCCTATCGACACCTATATCTGAAATGCCTATCGACACCGATTTTTGAAATGCCTATCGGAAACTACATCTGAAATGCCTATCAGCACCTATATTTGAAATGCCTATCGGCAACCATATCTGGAATGCCTATCGGCACCTATATTTGAAATGCCTATCGGCTTCTATATCTGAAATGCCTATCGGCACCTATTTTTAAAATGCCAATCGGCAACTATATCTAAAATGCCTATCGGCACCTATATTTGAAATGCCTATCGACACCTATATCTGAAATGCCTATCGACACCTATATCTGAAATGCCTATCGACACCTATATCTAAAATGCCTATCGACACCTATATCTGAAATGCCTATCGACACCTATATCTGAAATGCCTATCGGCACCTATATCTGAAATGCCTATCGACACCTATTTTTGAAATGCCTATCGGAAACTACATCTGAAATGCTTATCAGCACCTATATTTGAAATGCCTATCGGCAACCATATCTGGAATGCCTATCGGCACCTATATTTGAAATGCCTATCGGCTTCTATATCTAAAATGCCTATCGGCACCTATTTTTAAAATGCCAATCGGCAACTATATCTGAAATGCCTATCGGCACCTATATCTGAAATGCATATCGGCACCTATATCTGAAATGCCTATCGACACCTATATCTGAAATGCCTATCGACACCTATATCTGAAATGCCTATCGACACCTATATCTGAAATGCCTATCGACACCTATATCTGAAATGCCTATCGACACCTATTTTTGAAATGCCTATCGGAAACTACATCTGAAATGCCTATCAGCACCTATATTTGAAATGCCTATCGGCAACCATATCTGGAATGCCTATCGGCACCTATATTTGAAATGTCTATCGGCTTCTATATCTGAAATGCCTATCGGCACCTATTTTTAAAATGCCAATCGGCAACTATATCTAAAATGCCTATCGGCACCTATATCTGAAATGCCTATCGACACCTATATCTGAAATGCCTATCGACACCTATATCTGAAATGCCTATCGACACCTATATCTGAAATGCCTATCGACACCTATATCTGAAATGCCTATCGACACCTATATCTGAAATGCCTATCGACACCTATATCTGAAATGCCTATCGACACCTATATCTGAAATGCCTATCGACACCTATATCTGAAATGCCTATCGACACCTATTTTTGAAATGCCTATCGGAAACTACATCTGAAATGCCTATCAGCACCTATATTTGAAATGCCTATCGGCAACCATATCTGGAATGCCTATCGGCACCTATATTTGAAATGCCTATCGGCTTCTATATCTGAAATGCCTATCGGCACCTATTTTTAAAATGCCAATCGGCAACTATATCTGAAATGCCTATCGGCACCTATATCTGAAATGCCTATCGACCCCTATATCTGAAATGCCTATCGACACCTATATCTGAAATGCCTATCGACACCTATATCTGAAATGCCTATCGACACCTATATCTGAAATGCCTATCGACACCTATATCTGAAATGCTAATCGACACCTATATCTGAAATGCCTATCGACACCTATATCTGAAATGCCTATCGACACCTATTTTTGAAATGCCTATCGGAAACTACATCTGAAATGCCTATCAGCACCTATATTTGAAATGCCTATCGGCAACCATATCTGGAATGCCTATCGGCACCTATATTTGAAATGCCTATCGGCTTCTATATCTGAAATGCCTATCGGCACCTATTTTTAAATAGCCAATCGGCAACTATATCTGAAATGCCTATCGGCACCTATATCTGAAATGCCTATCGACACCTATATCTGAAATGCCTATCGACACCTATATCTGAAATGCCTATCGACACCTATATCTGAAATGCCTATCGACACCTATATCTGAAATGCCTATCGACACCTATATCTGAAATGCCTATCGACACCTATATCTGAAATGCCTATCGACACCTATATCTGAAATGCCTATCGACACCTATTTTTGAAATGCCTATCGGAAACCACATCTGAAATGCCTATCAGCACCTATATTTGAAATGCCTATCGGCAACCATATCTGGAATGCCTATCGGCACCTATATTTGAAATGCCTATCGGCTTCTATATCTGAAATGCCTATCGGCACCTATTTTTAAAATGCCAATCGGCAATTATTTCTGAAATGCCTGTCGGCACCTATATCTGAAATGCCTATCGACACCTATATATGAAATGCCTATCGACACCTATATCTGAAATGCCTATCGACACCTATATCTGAAATGCCTATCGACACCTATATCTGAAATGCCTATCGACACCTATATCTGAAATGCCTATCGACACCTATATCTGAAATGCCTATCGACACCTATATCTGAAATGCCTATCGACACCTATTTTTGAAATGCCTATCGGAAACTACATCTGAAATGCCTATCAGCACCTATATTTGAAATGCCTATCGGCAACCATATCTGGAATGCCTATCGGCACCTATATTTGAAATGCCTATCGGCTTCTATATCTGAAATGCCTATCGGCACCTATTTTTAAAATGCTAATCGGCAACTATATCTGAAATGCCTATCGGCACCTATATCTGAAATGCCTATCGACACCTATATCTGAAATGCCTATCGACACCTATATCTGAAATGCCTATCGACACCTATATCTGAAATGCCTATCGACACCTATATCTGAAATGCCTATCGACACCTATATCTGAAATGCCTACCGACACCTATATCTGAAATGCCTATCGACACCTATATCTGAAATGCCTATCGACACCTATATCTGAAATGCCTATCGACACCTATTTTTGATATGCCTATCGAAAACTACATCTGAAATGCCTAGCACCTATATTTGAAATGCCTATCGGCAACCATATCTGGAATGCCTATCGGCACCTATATTTGAAATGCCTATCGGCTTCTATATCTAAAATGCCTATCGGCACCTATTTTTAAAATGCCAATCGGCAACTATATCTGAAATGCCTATCGGCACCTATATCTGAAATGCCTATCGACACCTATATCTGAAATGCCTATCGACACCTATATCTGAAATGCCTATCGACACCTATATCTGAAATGCCTATCGACACCTATATCTGAAATGCCTATCGACACCTAAATCTGAAATGCCTATCGACACCTATATCTGAAATGCCTATCGACACCTATATCTGAAATGCCTATCGACACCTATTTTTGAAATGCCTATCGGAAACTACATCTGAAATGCCTATCAGCACCTATATTTGAAATGCCTATCGGCAACCATATCTGGAATGCCTATCGGCACCTATATTTGAAATGCCTATCGGCTTCTATATCTGAAATGCCTATCGGCACCTATTTTTAAAATGCCAATCGGCAACTATATCTGAATTGCCTATCGGCACCTATATCTGAAATGCCTATCGACACCTATATCTGAAATGCCTATCGACACCTATATCTGAAATGCCTATCGACACCTATATCTGAAATGCCTATCGACACCTATATCTGAAATGCCTATCGACACCTATATCTGAAATGCCTATCGACACCTATATCTGAAATGCCTATCGACACCTATATCTGAAATGCCTATCGACACCTATTTTTGTAATGCCTATCGGAAACTACATCTGAAATGCCTATCAGCACCTATATTTGAAATGCCTATCGGCAACCATATCTGGAATACCTATCGACACCTATATCTGAAATGCCTATCGACACCTATATCTGAAATTCCTATCGACACCTATATCTGAAATGCCTATCGACACCTATATCTGAAATGCCTATCGACACCTATATCTGAAATGCCTATCGACACCTATTTTTGAAATGCCTATCGGAAACTACATCTGAAATGCCTATCAGCACCTATATTTGAAATGCCTATCGGCAACCATATCTGGAATGCCTATCGGCACCTATATTTGAAATGCCTATCGGCTTCTATATCTGAAATGCCTATCGGCACCTATTTTTAAAATGCCAATCGGCAACTATATCTGAAATGCCTATCGGCACCTATATCTGAAATGCCTATCGACACCTATATCTGAAATGCCTATCGACACCTATATCTGAAATGCCTATCGACACCTATATCTGAAATGCCTGTCGACACCTATATCTGAAATGCCTATCGACACCTATATCTGAAATGCCTATCGACACCTATATCTGAAATACCTATCGACACCTATATCTGAAATGCCTATCGACACCTATTTTTGAAATGCCTGTCGAAAACTACATCTGAAATGCCTATCAGCACCTATATTTGAAATGCCTATCGGCAACCATATCTGGAATGCCTATCGGCACCTATATTTGAAATGCCTATCGGCTTCTATATCTGAAATGCCTATCGGCACCTATTTTTAAAATGCCAATCGGCAACTATATCTGAAATGCCTATCGGCACCTATATCTGAAATGCCTATCGACACCTATATCTGAAATGCCTATCGACACCTATATCTGAAATGCCTATCGACACCTATATTTGAAATGCCTATCGACACCTATATCTGAAATGCCTATCGACACCTATATCTGAAATGCCTATCGACACCTATATCTGAAATGCCTATCGACACCTATATCTGAAATGCCTATCGACACCTATTTTTGAAATGCCTATCGAAAACTACATCTGAAATGCCTATCAGCACCTATATTTGAATTCCCTATCGGCAACCATATCTGGAATGCCTATCGGCACCTATATTTGAAATGCCTATCGGCTTCTATATCTGAAATGCCTATCGGCACCTATTTTTAAAATGCCAATCGGCAACTATATCTGAAATGCCTATCGGCACCTATATCTGAAATGCCTATCGGCACCTATATCTGAAATGCCTATCGGCACCTATATCTGAAAGGCCTATCGACACCTATATCTGAAAGGCCTATCGACACCTATATCTGAAATGCCTATCGACACCTATATCTGAAATGCCTATCGACACTTATATCTGAAATGCCTATCGACACCTATATCTGAAATGCCTATCGACACCTATATCTGAAATGCCTATCGACACCTATATCTGAAATGCCTATCGACACCTATATCTGAAATGCCTATCGACACCGATTTTTGAAATGCCTATCGGAAACTACATCTGAAATGCCTATCAGCACCTATATTTGAAATGCCTATCGGCAACCATATCTGGAATGCCTATCGGCACCTATATTTGAAATGCCTATCGGCTTCTATATCTGAAATGCCTATCGGCACCTATTTTTAAAATGCCAATCGGCAACTATATCTAAAATGCCTATCGGCACCTATATTTGAAATGCCTATCGACACCTATATCTGAAATGCCTATCGACACCTATATCTGAAATGCCTATCGACACCTATATCTAAAATGCCTATCGACACCTATATCTGAAATGCCTATCGACACCTATATCTGAAATGCCTATCGGCACCTATATCTGAAATGCCTATCGACACCTATTTTTGAAATGCCTATCGGAAACTACATCTGAAATGCTTATCAGCACCTATATTTGAAATGCCTATCGGCAACCATATCTGGAATGCCTATCGGCACCTATATTTGAAATGCCTATCGGCTTCTATATCTAAAATGCCTATCGGCACCTATTTTTAAAATGCCAATCGGCAACTATATCTGAAATGCCTATCGGCACCTATATCTGAAATGCATATCGGCACCTATATCTGAAATGCCTATCGACACCTATATCTGAAATGCCTATCGACACCTATATCTGAAATGCCTATCGACACCTATATCTAAAATGCCTATCGGCACCTATATCTGAAATGCCTATCGACACCTTTATCTGAAATGCCTATCGACACCTATATCTGAAATGCCTAGCGACACCTATATCTGAAATGCCTATCGACACCTATATCTGAAATGCCTATCGACACCTATATCTGAAATGCCTATCGACACCTATATCTGAAATGCCTATCGACACCTATATCTGAAATGCCTATCGACACCTATTTTTGAAATGCCTATCGGAAACTACATCTGAAATGCCTATCAGCACCTATATTTGAAATGCCTATCGGCAACCATATCTGAAATGCCTATCGGCACCTATATTTGAAATGCCTATCGGCTTCTATATCTGAAATGCCTATCGGCACCTATTTTTAAAATGCCAATCGGCAACTATATCTGAAATGCCTATCGGCACCTATATCAGAAATGCCTATCGACACCTATATCTGAAATGCCTATCGACACCTATATCTGAAATGCCTATCGACACCTATATCTGAAATGCCTATCGACACCTATATCTGAAATGCCTATCGACACCTATATCTGAAATGCCTATCGACACATATATCCGAAATGCCTATCGACACCTATATCTGAAATGCCTATCGACACCTATATCTGAAATGCCTATCGACACCTATTTTTGATATGCCTATCGGAAACTACATCTGAAATGCCTATCAGCACCTATATTTGAAATGCCTATCGGCAACCATATCTGGAATGCCTATCGGCACCTATATTTGAAATGCCTATCGGCTTCTATATCTGAAATGCCTATCGGCACCTATTTTTAAAATGCCAATCGGCAACTATATCTGAAATGCCTATCGGCACCTATATCTGAAATGCCTATCGACACCTATATCTGAAATGCCTATCGACACCTATATCTGAAATGCCTATCGACACCTATATCTGAAATGCCTATCGACACCTATATCTGAAATGCCTATCGACACCTATATCTGAAATGCCTATCGACACCTATATCTGAAATGCCTATCGACACCTATATCTGAAATGCCTATCGACACCTATTTTTGAATTGCCTATCGGAAACTACATCTGAAATGCCTATCAGCACCTATATTTGAAATGCCTATCGGCAACCATATCTGGAATGCCTATCGGCACATATATTTGAAATGCCTATCGGCTTCTATATCTGAAATGCCTATCGGCACCTATTTTTAAAATGCCAATCGGCAACTATATCTGAAATGCCGATCGGCACCTATATCTGAAATGCCTATCGACACCTATATCTGAAATGCCTATCGACACCTATATCTGAAATGCCTATCGACACCTATATCTGAAATGCCTATCGACACCTATATCTGAAATGCCTATCGACACCTATATCTGAAATGCCTATCGACACCTATTTTTGTAATGCCTATCGGAAACTACATCTGAAATGCCTATCAGCACCTATATTTGAAATGCCTATCGGCAACCATATCTGGAATACCTATCGGCACCTATATTTGAAATGCATATCGGCTTCTATATCTGAAATGCCTATCGGCACCTATTTTTAAAATGCCAATCGGCAACTATATCTGAAATGCCTATCGGCACCTATATCTGAAATGCCTATCGACACCTATATCTGAAATGCCTATCGACACCTATATCTGAAATGCCTATCGACACCTATATCTGAAATGCCTATCGACACCTATATCTGAAATGCCTATCGACACCTATATCTGAAATGCTTATCGACACCTATATCTGAAATGCCTATCGACACCTATATCTGAAATGCCTATCGACACCTATATCTGAAATGCCTATCGACACCTATTTTTGAAATGCCTATCGGAAACTACATCTGAAATGCCTATCAGCACCTATATTTGAAATGCCTATCGGCAACCATATCTGGAATGCCTATCGGCACCTATATTTGAAATGCCTATCGGCTTCTATATCTGAAATGCCTATTGGCACCTATTTTTAAAATGCCAATCGACAACTATATCTGAAATGCCTATCGGCACCTATATCTGAAATGCCTATCGACACCTATATCTGAAATGCCTATCGACACCTATATCTGAAATGCCTATCGACACCTATATCTGAAATGCCTATCGACACCTATTTTTGAAATGCCTATCGGAAACTACATCTGAAATGCCTATCAGCACCTATATTTGAAATGCCTATCGGCAACCATATCTGGAATGCCTATCGGCACCTATATTTGAAATGCCTATCGGCTTCTATATCTGAAATGCCTATCGGCACCTATTTTTAAAATGCCAATCGGCAACTATATCTGAAATGCCTATTGGCACCTATATCTGAAAGGCCTATCGACACCTATATCTGAAATGCCTATCGACACCTATATCTGAAATGCCTATCGACACCTATATCTGAAATGCCTATCGACACCTATATCTGAAATGCCTATCGACACCTATATCTAAAATGCCTCTCGACACCGATTTTTGAAATGCCTATCGGAAACTACATCTGAAATGCCTATCAGCACCTATATTTGAAATGCCTATCGGCAACCATATCTGGAATGCCTATCGGCACCTATATTTGAAATGCCTATCGGCTTCTATATCTGAAATGCCTATCGGCACCTATTTTTAAAATGCCAATCGGCAACTATATCTGAAATGCCTATCGGCACCTATATCTGAAATGCCTATCGACACCTATATCTGAAATGCCTATCGACACCTATATCTAAAATGCCTATCGACACCTATATCTGAAATGCCTATCGACACCTATATCTGAAATGCCTATCGACACATATATCTGAAATGCCTATCGACACCTATATCTGAAATGCCTATCGACACCTATATCTGAAATGCCTATCGACACCTATTTTTGAAATGCCTATCGGAAACTACATCTGAAATGCCTATCAGCACCTATATTTGAAATGCCTATCGGCAACCATATCTGGAATGCCTATCGGCACCTATATTTGAAATGCCTATCGGTTTCTATATCTGAAATACCTATCGGCACCTATTTTTAAAATGCCAATCGGCAACTATATCTGAAATGCCTATCGGCACCTATATCTGAAATGCCTATCGGCACCTATATCTGAAATGCCTATCGACACCTATATCTGAAATGCCTATCGACACCTATATCTGAAATGCCTATCGACACCTATATCTGAAATGCCTATCGACACCTATATCTGAAATGCCTATCGACCTCTATATCTGAAATGCCTATCGACACCTATATCTGAAATGCCTATCGACACCTATATCTGAAATGCTTATCGACACCTATATCTGAAATGCCTATCGACACCTATATCTGAAATGCCTATCGACACCTATATCTGAAATGCCTATCGACACCTATATCTGAAATGCCTATCGACACCTATTTTTGAAATGCCTATCGGAAACTACATCTGAAATGCCTATCAGCACCTATATTTGAAATGCCTATCGGCAACCATATCTGGAATGCCTATCGGCACCTATATTTGAAATGCCTATCGGCTTCTATATCTGAAATGCCTATCGGCACCTATTTTTAAAATGCCAATCGGCAACTATATCTGAAATGCCTATCGGCACCTATATCTGAAATGCCTATCGACACCTATATCTGAAATGCCTATCGACACCTATATCTGAAATGCCTATCGACACCTATCTCTGAAATGCCTATCGACACCTATATCTGAAATGCCTATCGACACCTATATCTGAAATGCCTATCGACACCAATATCTGAAATGCCTATCGACACCTATATCTGAAATGCCTATCGACACCTATTTTTGAAATGCCTATCGGAAACTACATCTGAAATGCCTATCAGCACCTATATTTGAAATGCCTATCGGCAACCATATCTGGAATGCCTATCGGCACCTATATTTGAAATGCCTATCGGCTTCTATATCTGAAATGCCTATCGGCACCTATTTTTAAAATGCCAATCGGCAACTATATCTGAAATGCCTATCGGCACCTATATCTGAAATGCCTATCGACACCTATATCTGAAATGCCTATCGACACCTATATCTGAAATGCCTATCGACACCTATATCTGAAATGCCTATCGACACCTATATATGAAATGCCTATCGACACCTATATCAAAAATGCCTATCGACACCTATATCTGAAATGCCTATCGACACCTATATCTGAAATGCCTATCGACACCTATATCTGAAATGATTATCGACACCGATTTTTGAAATGCCTATCGGAAACTACATCTGAAATGCCTATCAGCACCTATATTTGAAATGCCTATCGGCAACCATATCTGGAATGCCTATCGGCACCTATATTTGAAATGCCTATCGGCTTCTATATCTGAAATGCCTATCGGCACCTATTTTTAAAATGCCAATCGGCAACTATATCTGAAATGCCTATCGGCACCTATATCTGAAATGCCTATCGACACCTATATCTGAAATGCCTATCGACACCTATATCTGAAATGCCTATCGACACCTATATCTGAAATGCCTATCGACACCTATATCTGAAATGCCTATCGACACCTATATCTGAAATGCCTATCGACACCTATATCTGAAATGCCTATCGACACCTATTTTTGAAATGCCTATCGGAAACTACATCTGAAATGCCTGTCAGCACCTATATTTGAAATGCCTATCGGCAACCATATCTGGAATGCCTATCGGCACCTATATTTGAAATGCCTATCGGCACCTATATCTGAAATGCCTATCGACACCTATTTTTGAAATGCCAATCGGCAACTATATCTGAAATGCCTATCGGCACCTATATCTGAAATGCCTATCGGCACCTATATCTGAAATGCCTATCGACACCTATATCTGAAATGCCTATCGACACCTATATCTGAAATGCCTATCGACACCTATATCTGAAATGCCTATCGACACCTATATATGAAATGCCTATCGACACCTATATCTGAAATGCCTATCGGCACCTATATCTGAAATGCCTATCGACACCTATATCTGAAATGCCTATCGACACCTATATCTGAAATGCCTATCGACACCTATATCTGAAATGTCTATCGACACCTATATCTGAAATGCCTATCGACACCTATATCTGAAATGCCTATCGACACCTATATCTGAAATGCCTATCGACACAAATATCTGAAATGCCTATCGACACCTATTATTGAAATGCCTATCGGAAACTACATCTGAAATGCCTATCAGCACCTATATTTGAAATGCCTATCGGCAACCATATCTGAAATGCCTATCGGCACCTATATTTGAAATGCCTATCGGCTTCTATATCTGAAATGCCTATCGGCACCTATTTTTAAAATGCCAATCGGCAACTATATCTGAAATGCCTATCGGCACCTATATCTGAAATGCCTATCGACACCTATATCTGAAATGCCTATCGACACCTATATCTGAAATGCCTATCGACACCTATATCTAAAATCCCTATCGACACCTATATCTGAAATGCCTATCGACACCTATATCTGAAATGCCTATCGACACCTATATCTGAAATGCCTATCGACACCTATATCTGAAATGCCTATCGACACCTATATCTGAAATGCCTATCGACACCTATATCTGAAATGCCTATCGACACCTATATCTGAAATGCCTATCAACACCTATATCTGAAATGCCTATCGACACCTATTTTTGATATGCCTATCGGAAACTACATCTGAAATGCCTATCAGCACCTATATTTGAAATGCCTATCGGCAACCATATCTGGAATGCCTATCGGCACCTATATTTGAAATGCCTATCGGCTTCTATATCTGAAATGCCTATCGGCACCTATTTTTAAAATGCCAATCGGCAACTATATCTGAAATGCCTATCGGCACCTATATCTGAAATGCCTATCGCCACCTATATCTGAAATGCCTATCGACACCTATTTTTGAAAAACCTATCGGAAACTACATCTGAAATGCCTATCAGCACCTATATTTGAAATGCCTATCGGCAACCATATCTGGAATGCCTATCGGCAACCATATATGGAATGCCTATCGGCACCTATATTTGAAATGCCTATCGGCTTCTATATCTGAAATGCCTATCGGCACCTATTTTTAAAATGCCAATCGGCAACTATATCTGAAATGCCTATCGGCACCTATATCTGAAATGCCTATCGACACCTATATCTGAAATGCCTATCGACACCTATATCTGAAATACCTATCGACACCTATATCTAAAATGCCTATCGTCACCTATATCTGAAATGCCTATCGACACCTATATCTGAAATGCCTATCGACACCTATATCTGAAATGCCTATCGCCACCTATATCTAAAATGCCTATCGTCACCTATATCTGAAATGCCTATCGACACCTATATCTGAAATGCCTATCGACACCTATATCTGAAATGCCTATCGCCACCTATATCTGAAATGCCTATCGACACCTATTTTTGAAATGCCTATCGGAAACTACATCTGAAATGCCTATCAGCACCTATATTTGAAATGCCTATCGGCAACCATATCTGGAATGCCTATCGGCACCTATATCTGAAATGCCTATCGACACCTATATCTGAAATGCCTATCGACACCTATATCTGAAATGCCTATCGACACCTATATCTGAAATGCCTATCGACACCTATATCTGAAATGCCTATCGACACCTATATCTGAAATGCCTATCGACACCTATATCTGAAATGCCTATCGCCACCTATATCTGAAATGCCTATCGACACCTATTTTTGAAATGCCTATCGGAAACTACATCTGAAATGCCTATCAGCACCTATATTTGAAATGCCTATCGGCAACCATATCTGGAATGCCTATCGGCACCTACATTTGAAATGCCTATCGGCTTCTATATCTAAAATGCCTATCGGCACCTATTTTTAAAATGCCAATCGGCAACTATATCTGAAATGCCTATCGGCACCTATATCTGAAATGCCTATCGACACCTATATCTGAAATGCCTAGCGACACCTATATCTGAAATGCCTATCGACACCTATATCTGAAATGCCTATCGACACCTATATCTGAAATGCCTATCGACACCTATATCTGAAATGCCTATCGACACCTATATCTGAAATGCCTATCGACACCTATTTTTGAAATGCCTATCGGAAACTACATCTGAAATGCCTATCAGCACCTATATTTGAAATGCCTATCGGCAACCATATCTGAAATGCCTATCGGCACCTATATTTGAAATGCCTATCGGCTTCTATATCTGAAATGCCTATCGGCACCTATTTTTAAAATGCCAATCGGCAACTATATCTGAAATGCCTATCGGCACCTATATCAGAAATGCCTATCGACACCTATATCTGAAATGCCTATCGACACCTATATCTGAAATGCCTATCGACACCTATATCTGAAATGCCTATCGACACCTATATCTGAAATGCCTATCGACACCTATATCTGAAATGCCTATCGACACATATATCCGAAATGCCTATCGACACCTATATCTGAAATGCCTATCGACACCTATATCTGAAATGCCTATCGACACCTATTTTTGAAATGCCTATCGGAAACTACATCTGAAATGCCTATCGGAAACTACATCTGAAATGCCTATCAGCACCTATATTTGAAATGCCTATCGGCAACCATATCTGGAATGCCTATCGGCACCTATATTTGAAATGCCTATCGGCTTCTATATCTGAAATGCCTATCGGCACGTATTTTTAAAATGCCTATCGACACCTTTATCTGAAATGCCTATCGACACCTATATCTGAAATGCCTAGCGACACCTATATCTGAAATGCCTATCGACACCTATATCTGAAATGCCTATCGACACCTATATCTGAAATGCCTATCGACACCTATATCTGAAATGCCTATCGACACCTATATCTGAAATGCCTATCGACACCTATTTTTGAAATGCCTATCGGAAACTACATCTGAAATGCCTATCAGCACCTATATTTGAAATGCCTATCGGCAACCATATCTGAAATGCCTATCGGCACCTATTTTTAAAATGCCAATCGGCAACTATATCTGAAATGCCGATCGGCACCTATATCTGAAATGCCTATCGACACCTATATCTGAAATGCCTATCGACACCTATATCTGAAATGCCTATCGACACCTATATCTGAAATGCCTATCGGCACCTATATCTGAAATGCCTATCGACACCTATATCTGAAATGCCTATCGACACCTATATCTGAAATGCCTATCGACACCTATATCTGAAATGCCTATCGACACCTATTTTTGTAATGCCTATCGGAAACTACATCTGAAATGCCTATCAGCACCTATATTTGAAATGCCTATCGGCAACCATATCTGGAATACCTATCGGCACCTATATTTGAAATGCATATCGGCTTCTATATCTGAAATGCCTATCGGCACTTATTTTTAAAATGCCAATCGGCAACTACATCTAAAATGCCGATCGGCACCTATATCTGAAATGCCTATCGACACCTATATCTGAAATGCCTATCGGCACCTATATCTGAAATGCCTATCGACACCTATATCTGAAATGCCTATCGACACCTATATCTGAAATGCCTATCGACACCTATATCTGAAATGCCTATCGACACCTATATCTGAAATGCCTATCGACACCTATATCTGAAATGCTTATCGACACCTATATCTGAAATGCCTATCGACACCTATATCTGAAATGCCTATCGACACCTATATCTGAAATGCCTATCGACACCTATTTTTGAAATGCCTATCGGAAACTACATCTGAAATGCCTATCAGCACCTATATTTGAAATGCCTATCGGCAACCATATCTGGAATGCCTATCGGCACCTATATTTGAAATGCCTATCGGCTTCTATATCTGAAATGCCTATTGGCACCTATTTTTAAAATGCCAATCGACAACTATATCTGAAATGCCTATCGGCACCTATATCTGAAATGCCTATCGACACCTATATCTGAAATGCCTATCGACACCTATATCTGAAATGCCTATCGACACCTATATCTGAAATGCCTATCGACACCTATTTTTGAAATGCCTATCGGAAACTACATCTGAAATGCCTATCAGCACCTATATTTGAAATGCCTATCGGCAACCATATCTGGAATGCCTATCGGCACCTATATTTGAAATGCCTATCGGCTTCTATATCTGAAATGCCTATCGGCACCTATTTTTAAAATGCCAATCGGCAACTATATCTGAAATGCCTATCGGCACCTATATCAGAAATGCCTATCGACACCTATATCTGAAATGCCTATCGACACCTATATCTGAAATGCCTATCGACACCTATATCTGAAATGCCTATCGACACCTATATCTGAAATGCCTATCGGCACCTATATCTGAAATGCCTATCGACACCTATATCTGAAATGCCTATCGACACCTATATCTGAAATGCCTATCGACACCTATATCTGAAATGCCTACCGACACCTATATCTGAAATGCCTATCGACACCTATATCTGAAATTCCTATCGACACCTATATCTGAAATGCCTATCGACACCTATTTTTGATATGCCTATCGAAAACTACATCTGAAATGCCTAGCACCTATATTTGAAATGCCTATCGGCAACCATATCTGGAATGCCTATCGGCACCTATATTTGAAATGCCTATCGGCTTCTATATCTAAAATGCCTATCGGCACCTATTTTTAAAATGCCAATCGGCAACTATATCTGAAATGCCTATCGGCACCTATATCTGAAATGCCTATCGACACCTATATCTAAAATGCCTATCGACACCTATATCTGAAATGCCTATCGACACCTATATCTGAAATGCCTATCGACACCTATATCTGAAATGCCTATCGACACCTAAATCTGAAATGCCTATCGACACCTATATCTGAAATGCCTATCGACACCTATATCTGAAATGCCTATCGACACCTATTTTTGAAATGCCTATCGGAAACTACATCTGAAATGCCTATCAGCACCTATATTTGAAATGCCTATCGGCAACCATATCTGGAATGCCTATCGGCACCTATATTTGAAATGCCTATCGGCTTCTATATCTGAAATGCCTATCGGCACCTATTTTTAAAATGCCAATCGGCAACTATATCTGAATTGCCTATCGGCACCTATATCTGAAATGCCTATCGACACCTATATCTGAAATGCCTATCGACACCTATATCTGAAATGCCTATCGACACCTATATCTGAAATGCCTATCGACACCTATATCTGAAATGCCTATCGACACCTATATCTGAAATGCCTATCGACACCTATATCTGAAATGCCTATCGACACCTATATCTGAAATGCCTATCGACACCTATTTTTGTAATGCCTATCGGAAACTACATCTGAAATGCCTATCAGCACCTATATTTGAAATGCCTATCGGCAACCATATCTGGAATACCTATCGACACCTATATCTGAAATGCCTATCGACACCTATATCTGAAATTCCTATCGACACCTATATCTGAAATGCCTATCGACACCTATATCTGAAATGCCTATCGACACCTATATCTGAAATGCCTATCGACACCTATTTTTGAAATGCCTATCGGAAACTACATCTGAAATGCCTATCAGCACCTATATTTGAAATGCCTATCGGCAACCATATCTGGAATGCCTATCGGCACCTATATTTGAAATGCCTATCGGCTTCTATATCTGAAATGCCTATCGGCACCTATTTTTAAAATGCCAATCGGCAACTATATCTGAAATGCCTATCGGCACCTATATCTGAAATGCCTATCGACACCTATATCTGAAATGCCTATCGACCCCTATATCTGAAATGCCTATCGACACCTATATCTGAAATGCCTGTCGACACCTATATCTGAAATGCCTATCGACACCTATATCTGAAATGCCTATCGACACCTATATCTGAAATACCTATCGACACCTATATCTGAAATGCCTATCGACACCTATTTTTGAAATGCCTGTCGAAAACTACATCTGAAATGCCTATCAGCACCTATATTTGAAATGCCTATCGGCAACCATATCTGGAATGCCTATCGGCACCTATATTTGAAATGCCTATCGGCTTCTATATCTGAAATGCCTATCGGCACCTATTTTTAAAATGCCAATCGGCAACTATATCTGAAATGCCTATCGGCACCTATATCTGAAATGCCTATCGACACCTATATCTGAAATGCCTATCGACACCTATATCTGAAATGCCTATCGACACCTATATTTGAAATGCCTATCGACACCTATATCTGAAATGCCTATCGACACCTATATCTGAAATGCCTATCGACACCTATATCTGAAATGCCTATCGACACCTATATCTGAAATGCCTATCGACACCTATTTTTGAAATGCCTATCGAAAACTACATCTGAAATGCCTATCAGCACCTATATTTGAATTCCCTATCGGCAACCATATCTGGAATGCCTATCGGCACCTATATTTGAAATGCCTATCGGCTTCTATATCTGAAATGCCTATCGGCACCTATTTTTAAAATGCCAATCGGCAACTATATCTGAAATGCCTATCGGCACCTATATCTGAAATGCTATCGGCACCTATATCTGAAATGCCTATCGGCACCTATATCTGAAAGGCCTATCGACACCTATATCTGAAAGGCCTATCGACACCTATATCTGAAATGCCTATCGACACCTATATCTGAAATGCCTATCGACACTTATATCTGAAATGCCTATCGACACCTATATCTGAAATGCCTATCGACACCTATATCTGAAATGCCTATCGACACCTATATCTGAAATGCCTATCGACACCTATATCTGAAATGCCTATCGACACCGATTTTTTGAAATGCCTATCGGAAACTACATCTGAAATGCCTATCAGCACCTATATTTGAAATGCCTATCGGCAACCATATCTGGAATGCCTATCGGCACCTATATTTGAAATGCCTATCGGCTTCTATATCTGAAATGCCTATCGGCACCTATTTTTAAAATGCCAATCGGCAACTATATCTAAAATGCCTATCGGCACCTATATTTGAAATGCCTATCGACACCTATATCTGAAATGCCTATCGACACCTATATCTGAAATGCCTATCGACACCTATATCTAAAATGCCTATCGACACCTATATCTGAAATGCCTATCGACACCTATATCTGAAATGTCTATCGGCACCTATATCTGAAATGCCTATCGACACCTATTTTTGAAATGCCTATCGGAAACTACATCTGAAATGCTTATCAGCACCTATATTTGAAATGCCTATCGGCAACCATATCTGGAATGCCTATCGGCACCTATATTTGAAATGCCTATCGGCTTCTATATCTAAAATGCCTATCGGCACCTATTTTTAAAATGCCAATCGGCAACTATATCTGAAATGCCTATCGGCACCTATATCTGAAAGGCATATCGGCACCTATATCTGAAATGCCTATCGACACCTATATCTGAAATGCCTATCGACACCTATATCTGAAATGCCTATCGACACCTATATCTGAAATGCCTATCGGCACCTATATCTGAAATGCCTATCGACACCTTTATCTGAAATGCCTATCGACACCTATATCTGAAATGCCTAGCGACACCTATATCTGAAATGCCTATCGACACCTATATCTGAAATGCCTATCGACACCTATATCTGAAATGCCTATCGACACCTATATCTGAAATGCCTATCGACACCTATATCTGAAATGCCTATCGACACCTATTTTTGAAATGCCTATCGGAAACTACATCTGAAATGCCTATCAGCACCTATATTTGAAATGCCTATCGGCAACCATATCTGAAATGCCTATCGGCACCTATATTTGAAATGCCTATCGGCTTCTATATCTGAAATGCCTATCGGCACCTATTTTTAAAATGCCAATCGGCAACTATATCTGAAATGCCTATCGGCACCTATATCAGAAATGCCTATCGACACCTATATCTGAAATGCCTATCGACACCTATATCTGAAATGCCTATCGACACCTATATCTGAAATGCCTATCGACACCTATATCTGAAATGCCTATCGACACCTATATCTGAAATGCCTATCGACACATACTATATCCGAAATGCCTATCGACAACCTATATCTGAAATGCCTATCGACACCTATATCTGAAATGCCTATCGACACCTATTTTTGATATGCCTATCGGAAACTACATCTGAAATGCCTATCAGCACCTATATTTGAAATGCCTATCGGCAACCATATCTGGAATGCCTATCGGCACCTATATTTGAAATGCCTATCGGCTTCTATATCTGAAATGCCTATCGGCACCTATTTTTAAAATGCCAATCGGCAACTATATCTGAAATGCCTATCGGCACCTATATCTGAAATGCCTATCGACACCTATATCTGAAATGCCTATCGACACCTATATCTGAAATGCCTATCGACACCTATATCTGAAATGCCTATCGACACCTATATCTGAAATGCCTATCGACACCTATATCTGAAATGCTATCGACACCTATATCTGAAATGCCTATCGACACCTATATCTGAAATGCCTATCGACACTATTTTTGAATTGCCTATCGGAAACTACATCTGAAATGCCTATCAGCACCTATATTTGAAATGCCTATCGGCAACCATATCTGGAATGCCTATCGGCACCTATATTTGAAATGCCTATCGGCTTCTATATCTGAAATGCCTATCGGCACCTATTTTTAAAATGCCAATCGGCAACTATATCTGAAATGCCGTTCGGCACCTATATCTGAAATGCCTATCGACACCTATTTCTGAAATGCCTATCGACACCTATATCTGAAATGCCTATCGACACCTATATCTGAAATGCCTATCGACACCTATATCTGAAATGCCTATCGACACCTATATCTGAAATGCCTATCGACACCTATTTTTGTAATGCCTATCGGAAACTACATCTGAAATGCCTATCAGCACCTACTATTTGAAATGCCTATCGGCAACCATATCTGGAATACCTATAGGCACCTATATTTGAAATGCATATCGGCTTCTATATCTGAAATGCCTATCGGCACCTATTTTTAAAATGCCAATCGGCAACTATATCTGAAATGCCTATCGGCACCTATATCTGAAATGCCTATCGACACCTATATCTGAAATGCCTATCGACACCTATTTTTGAAATGCCTATCGAAAACTACATCTGAAATGCCTATCGACACCTATATCTGAAATGCCTATCGACACCTATATCTGAAATGCCTATCGACACCTATATCTGAAATGCCTATCGACACCTATATCTGAAATGCCTATCGACACATATATCCGAAATGCCTATCGACACCTATATCTGAAATGCCTATCGACACCTATATCTGAAATGCCTATCGACACCTATTTTTGAAATGCCTATCGAAAACTACATCTGAAATGCCTATCAGCACCTATATTTGAATTCCCTATCGGCAACCATATCTGGAATGCCTATCGGCACCTATATTTGAAATGCCTATCGGCTTCTATATCTGAAATGCCTATCGGCACCTATTTTTAAAATGCCAATCGGCAACTATATCTGAAATGCCTATCGGCACCTATATCTCAAATGCCTATCGGCACCTATATCTGAAATGCCTATCGGCACCTATATCTGAAAGGCCTATCGACACCTATATTTGAAAGGCCTATCGACACCTATATCTGAAATGCCTATCGACACCTATATCTGAAATGCCTATCGACACTTATATCTGAAATGCCTATCGACACCTATATCTGAAATGCCTATCGACACCTATATCTGAAATGCCTATCGACACCTATATCTGAAATGCCTATCGACACCTATATCTGAAATGCCTATCGACACCGATTTTTGAAATGCCTATCGGAAACTACATCTGAAATGCCTATCAGCACCTATATTTGAAATGCCTATCGGCAACCATATCTGGAATGCCTATCGGCACCTATATTTGAAATGCCTATCGGCTTCTATATCTGAAATGCCTATCGGCACCTATTTTTAAAATGCAATCGGCAACTATATCTAAAATGCCTATCGGCACCTATATTTGAAATGCCTATCGACACCTATATCTGAAATGCCTATCGACACCTATATCTGAAATGCCTATCGACACCTATATCTAAAATGCCTATCGACACCTATATCTGAAATGCCTATCGACACCTATATCTGAAATGCCTATCGGCACCTATATCTGAAATGCCTATCGACACCTATTTTTGAAATGCCTATCGGAAACTACATCTGAAATGCCTATCAGCACCTATATTTGAAATGCCTATCGGCAACTATATCTGAAATGCCTATCGGCACCTATATCTGAAATGCATATCGGCACCTATATCTGAAATGCCTATCGACACCTATATCTGAAATGCCTATCGACACCTATATCTGAAATGCCTATCGACACCTATATCTGAAATGCCTATCGGCACCTATATCTGAAATGCCTATCGACACCTTTATCTGAAATGCCTATCGACACCTATATCTGAAAAGTCTAGCGACACCTATATCTGAAATGCCTATCGACACCTATATCTGAAATGCCTATCGACACCTATATCTGAAATGCCTATCGACACCTATATCTGAAATGCCTATCGACACCTATATCTGAAATGCCTATCGACACCTATTTTTGAAATGCCTATCGGAAACTACATCTGAAATGCCTATCAGCACCTATATTTGAAATGCCTATCGGCAACCATATCTGAAATGCCTATCGGCACCTATATTTGAAATGCCTATCGGCTTCTATATCTGAAATGCCTATCGGCACCTATTTTTAAAATGCCAATCGGCAACTATATCTGAAATGCCTATCGGCACCTATATCAGAAATGCCTATCGACACCTATATCTGAAATGCCTATCGACACCTATATCTGAAATGCCTATCGACACCTATATCTGAAATGCCTATCGACACCTATATCTGAAATGCCTATCGACACATATATCCGAAATGCCTATCGACACCTATATCTGAAATGCCTATCGACACCTATATCTGAAATGCCTATCGACACCTATTTTTGATATGCCTATCGGAAACTACATCTGAAATGCCTATCAGCACCTATATTTGAAATGCCTATCGGCAACCATATCTGGAATGCCTATCGGCACCTATATTTGAAATGCCTATCGGCTTCTATATCTGAAATGCCTATCGGCACCTATTTTTAAAATGCCAATCGGCAACTATATCTGAAATGCCTATCGGCACCTATATCTGAAATGCCTATCGACACCTATATCTGGAAATGCCTATCGACACCTATATCTGAAATGCCTATCGACACCTATATCTGAAATGCCTATCGACACCTATATCTGAAATGCCTATCGACACCTATATCTGAAATGCCTATCGACACCTATATCTGAAATGCCTATCGACACCTATATCTGAAATGCCTATCGACACCTATTTTTGAATTGCCTATCGGAAACTACATCTGAAATGCCTATCAGCACCTATATTTGAAATGCCTATCGGCAACCATATCTGGAATGCCTATCGGCACCTATATTTGAAATGCCTATCGGCTTCTATATCTGAAATGCCTATCGGCACCTATTTTTAAAATGCCAATCGGCAACTATATCTGAAATGCCGATCGGCACCTATATCTGAAATGCCTATCGACACCTATTTCTGAAATGCCTATCGACACCTATATCTGAAATGCCTATCGACACCTATATCTGAAATGCCTATCGACACCTATATCTGAAATGCCTATCGACACCTATATCTGAAATGCCTATCGACACCTATTTTTGTAATGCCTATCGGAAACTACATCTGAAATGCCTATCAGCACCTATATTTGAAATGCCTATCGGCAACCATATCTGGAATACCTATCGGCACCTATATTTGAAATGCATATCGGCTTCTATATCTGAAATGCCTATCGGCACCTATTTTTAAAATGCCAATCGGCAACTATATCTGAAATGCCTATCGGCACCTATATCTGAAATGCCTATCGACACCTATATCTGAAATGCCTATCGACACCTATATCTGAAATGCCTATCGAAACCTATATCTGAAATGCCTATCGACACCTATATCTGAAATGCCTATCGACACCTATATCTGAAATGCTTATCGACACCTATATCTGAAATGCCTATCGACACCTATATCTGAAATGCCTATCGACACCTATATCTGAAATGCCTATCGACACCTATTTTTGAAATGCCTATCGGAAACTACATCTGAAATGCCTATCAGCACCTATATTTGAAATGCCTATCGGCAACCATATCTGGAATGCCTATCGGCACCTATATTTGAAATGCCTATCGGCTTCTATATCTGAAATGCCTATTGGCACCTATTTTTAAAATGCCAATCGACAACTATATCTGAAATGCCTATCGGCACCTATATCTGAAATGCCTATCGACACCTATATCTGAAATGCCTATCGACACCTATATCTGAATTGCCTATCGACACCTATATCTGAAATGCCTATCGACACCTATTTTTGAAATGCCTATCGGAAACTACATCTGAAATGCCTATCAGCACCTATATTTGAAATGCCTATCGGCAACCATATCTGGAATGCCTATCGGCACCTATATTTGAAATGCCTATCGGCTTCTATATCTGAAATGCCTATCGGCACCTATTTTTAAAATGCCTATCGACACCTTTATCTGAAATGCCTATCGACACCTATATCTGAAATGCCTAGCGACACCTATATCTGAAATGCCTATCG
This sequence comes from Venustoraphidia nigricollis, assembly GCA_034508555.1. NCBI lineage: Eukaryota > Metazoa > Arthropoda > Insecta > Raphidioptera > Raphidiidae > Venustoraphidia > Venustoraphidia nigricollis. Next base: position 64,150 of record JAVRKA010000557.1, read on the forward strand.
ACACCTATATCTGAAATGCCTATCGACACCTATATCTGAAATGCCTATCGACACCTATATCTGAAATGCCTATCGACACCTATATCTGAAATGCCTATCGACACCTATTTTTGAAATGCCTATCGGAAACTACTTCTGAAATGCCTATCAGCACCTATATTTGAAATGCCTATCGGCAACCATATCTGAAATGCCTATCGGCACCTATTTTTAAAATGCCAATCGGCAACTATATCTGAAATGCCGATCGGCACCTATATCTGAAATGCCTATCGACACCTATATCTGAAATGCCTATCGACACCTATATCTGAAATGCCTATCGACACCTATATCTGAAATGCCTATCGGCACCTATATCTGAAATGCCTATCGACACCTATATCTGAAATGCCTATCGACACCTATATCTGAAATGCCTATCGACACCTATATCTGAAATGCCTATCGACACCTATTTTTGTAATGCCTATCGGAAACTACATCTGAAATGCCTATCAGCACCTATATTTGAAATGCCTATCGGCAACCATATCTGGAATACCTATCGGCACCTATATTTGAAATGCATATCGGCTTCTATATCTGAAATGCCTATCGGCACTTATTTTTAAAATGCCAATCGGCAACTACATCTAAAATGCCGATCGGCACCTATATCTGAAATGCCTATCGACACCTATATCTGAAATGCCTATCGGCACCTATATCTGAAATGCCTATCGACACCTATATCTGAAATGCCTATCGACACCTATATCTGAAATGCCTATCGACACCTATATCTGAAATGCCTATCGACACCTATATCTGAAATGCCTATCGACACCTATATCTGAAATGCTTATCGACACCTATATCTGAAATGCCTATCGACACCTATATCTGAAATGCCTATCGACACCTATATCTGAAATGCCTATCGACACCTATTTTTGAAATGCCTATCGGAAACTACATCTGAAATGCCTATCAGCACCTATATTTGAAATGCCTATCGGCAACCATATCTGGAATGCCTATCGGCACCTATATTTGAAATGCCTATCGGCTTCTATATCTGAAATGCCTATTGGCACCTATTTTTAAAATGCCAATCGACAACTATATCTGAAATGCCTATCGGCACCTATATCTGAAATGCCTATCGACACCTATATCTGAAATGCCTATCGACACCTATATCTGAAATGCCTATCGACACCTATATCTGAAATGCCTATCGACACCTATTTTTGAAATGCCTATCGGAAACTACATCTGAAATGCCTATCAGCACCTATATTTGAAATGCCTATCGGCAACCATATCTGGAATGCCTATCGGCACCTATATTTGAAATGCCTATCGGCTTCTATATCTGAAATGCCTATCGGCACCTATTTTTAAAATGCCAATCGGCAACTATATCTGAAATGCCTATCGGCACCTATATCAGAAATGCCTATCGACACCTATATCTGAAATGCCTATCGACACCTATATCTGAAATGCCTATCGACACCTATATCTGAAATGCCTATCGACACCTATATCTGAAATGCCTATCGGCACCTATATCTGAAATGCCTATCGACACCTATATCTGAAATGCCTATCGACACCTATATCTGAAATGCCTATCGACACCTATATCTGAAATGCCTACCGACACCTATATCTGAAATGCCTATCGACACCTATATCTGAAATGCCTATCGACACCTATATCTGAAATGCCTATCGACACCTATTTTTGATATGCCTATCGAAAACTACATCTGAAATGCCTAGCACCTATATTTGAAATGCCTATCGGCAACCATATCTGGAATGCCTATCGGCACCTATATTTGAAATGCCTATCGGCTTCTATATCTAAAATGCCTATCGGCACCTATTTTTAAAATGCCAATCGGCAACTATATCTGAAATGCCTATCGGCACCTATATCTGAAATGCCTATCGACACCTATATCTGAAATGCCTATCGACACCTATATCTGAAATGCCTATCGACACCTATATCTGAAATGCCTATCGACACCTATATCTGAAATGCCTATCGACACCTAAATCTGAAATGCCTATCGACACCTATATCTGAAATGCCTATCGACACCTATATCTGAAATGCCTATCGACACCTATTTTTGAAATGCCTATCGGAAACTACATCTGAAATGCCTATCAGCACCTATATTTGAAATGCCTATCGGCAACCATATCTGGAATGCCTATCGGCACCTATATTTGAAATGCCTATCGGCTTCTATATCTGAAATGCCTATCGGCACCTATTTTTAAAATGCCAATCGGCAACTATATCTGAATTGCCTATCGGCACCTATATCTGAAATGCCTATCGACACCTATATCTGAAATGCCTATCGACACCTATATCTGAAATGCCTATCGACACCTATATCTGAAATGCCTATCGACACCTATATCTGAAATGCCTATCGACACCTATATCTGAAATGCCTATCGACACCTATATCTGAAATGCCTATCGACACCTATATCTGAAATGCCTATCGACACCTATTTTTGTAATGCCTATCGGAAACTACATCTGAAATGCCTATCAGCACCTATATTTGAAATGCCTATCGGCAACCATATCTGGAATACCTATCGACACCTATATCTGAAATGTCTATCGACACCTATATCTGAAATTCCTATCGACACCTATATCTGAAATGCCTATCGACACCTATATCTGAAATGCCTATCGACACCTATATCTGAAATGCCTATCGACACCTATTTTTGAAATGCCTATCGGAAACTACATCTGAAATGCCTATCAGCACCTATATTTGAAATGCCTATCGGCAACCATATCTGGAATGCCTATCGGCACCTATATTTGAAATGCCTATCGGCTTCTATATCTGAAATGCCTATCGGCACCTATTTTTAAAATGCCAATCGGCAACTATATCTGAAATGCCTATCGGCACCTATATCTGAAATGCCTATCGACACCTATATCTGAAATGCCTATCGACACCTATATCTGAAATGCCTATCGACACCTATATCTGAAATGCCTGTCGACACCTATATCTGAAATGCCTATCGACACCTATATCTGAAATGCCTATCGACACCTATATCTGAAATACCTATCGACACCTATATCTGAAATGCCTATCGACACCTATTTTTGAAATGCCTGTCGAAAACTACATCTGAAATGCCTATCAGCACCTATATTTGAAATGCCTATCGGCAACCATATCTGGAATGCCTATCGGCACCTATATTTGAAATGCCTATCGGCTTCTATATCTGAAATGCCTATCGGCACCTATTTTTAAAATGCCAATCGGCAACTATATCTGAAATGCCTATCGGCACCTATATCTGAAATGCCTATCGACACCTATATCTGAAATGCCTATCGACACCTATATCTGAAATGCCTATCGACACCTATATTTGAAATGCCTATCGACACCTATATCTGAAATGCCTATCGACACCTATATCTGAAATGCCTATCGACACCTATATCTGAAATGCCTATCGACACCTATATCTGAAATGCCTATCGACACCTATATCTGAAATGCCTATCGACACCTATTTTTGAAATGCCTATCGAAAACTACATCTGAAATGCCTATCAGCACCTATATTTGAATTCCCTATCGGCAACCATATCTGGAATGCCTATCGGCACCTATATTTGAAATGCCTATCGGCTTCTATATCTGAAATGCCTATCGGCACCTATTTTTAAAATGCCAATCGGCAACTATATCTGAAATGCCTATCGGCACCTATATCTGAAATGCCTATCGGCACCTATATCTGAAATGCCTATCGGCACCTATATCTGAAAGGCCTATCGACACCTATATCTGAAAGGCCTATCGACACCTATATCTGAAATGCCTATCGACACCTATATCTGAAATGCCTATCGACACTTATATCTGAAATGCCTATCGACACCTATATCTGAAATGCCTATCGACACCTATATCTGAAATGCCTATCGACACCTATATCTGAAATGCCTATCGACACCTATATCTGAAATGCCTATCGACACCGATTTTTGAAATGCCTATCGGAAACTACATCTGAAATGCCTATCAGCACCTATATTTGAAATGCCTATCGGCAACCATATCTGGAATGCCTATCGGCACCTATATTTGAAATGCCTATCGGCTTCTATATCTGAAATGCCTATCGGCACCTATTTTTAAAATGCCAATCGGCAACTATATCTAAAATGCCTATCGGCACCTATATTTGAAATGCCTATCGACACCTATATCTGAAATGCCTATCGACACCTATATCTGAAATGCCTATCGACACCTATATCTAAAATGCCTATCGACACCTATATCTGAAATGCCTATCGACACCTATATCTGAAATGCCTATCGGCACCTATATCTGAAATGCCTATCGACACCTATTTTTGAAATGCCTATCGGAAACTACATCTGAAATGCTTATCAGCACCTATATTTGAAATGCCTATCGGCAACCATATCTGGAATGCCTATCGGCACCTATATTTGAAATGCCTATCGGCTTCTATATCTAAAATGCCTATCGGCACCTATATCTGAAATGCATATCGGCACCTATATCTGAAATGCCTATCGACACCTATATCTGAAATGCCTATCGACACCTATATCTGAAATGCCTATCGACACCTATATCTGAAATGCCTATCGGCACCTATATCTGAAATGCCTATCGACACCTTTATCTGAAATGCCTATCGACACCTATATCTGAAATGCCTAGCGACACCTATATCTGAAATGCCTATCGACACCTATATCTGAAATGCCTATCGACACCTATATCTGAAATGCCTATCGACACCTATATCTGAAATGCCTATCGACACCTATATCTGAAATGCCTATCGACACCTATTTTTGAAATGCCTATCGGAAACTACATCTGAAATGCCTATCAGCACCTATATTTGAAATGCCTATCGGCAACCATATTTGAAATGCCTATCGGCACCTATATTTGAAATGCCTATCGGCTTCTATATCTGAAATGCCTATCGGCACCTATTTTTAATATGCCAATCGGCAACTATATCTGAAATGCCTATCGGCACCTATATCAGAAATGCCTATCGACACCTATATCTGAAATGCCTATCGACACCTATATCTGAAATGCCTATCGACACCTATATCTGAAATGCCTATCGACACCTATATCTGAAATGCCTATCGACACCTATATCTGAAATGCCTATCGACACATATATCCGAAATGCCTATCGACACCTATATCTGAAATGCCTATCGACACCTATATCTGAAATGCCTATCGACACCTATTTTTGATATGCCTATCGGAAACTACATCTGAAATGCCTATCAGCACCTATATTTGAAATGCCTATCGGCAACCATATCTGGAATGCCTATCGGCACCTATATTTGAAATGCCTATCGGCTTCTATATCTGAAATGCCTATCGGCACCTATTTTTAAAATGCCAATCGGCAACTATATCTGAAATGCCTATCGGCACCTATATCTGAAATGCCTATCGACACCTATATCTGAAATGCCTATCGACACCTATATCTGAAATGCCTATCGACACCTATATCTGAAATGCCTATCGGCACCTATATCTGAAATGCCTATCGACACCTATATCTGAAATGCCTATCGACACCTATATCTGAAATGCCTATCGACACCTATATCTGAAATGCCTATCGACACCTATATCTGAAATGCCTATCGACACCTATATCTGAAATGCCTATCGACACCTATTTTTGTAATGCCTATCGGAAACTACATCTGAAATGCCTATCAGCACCTATATTTGAAATGCCTATCGGCAATCATATCTGGAATACCTATCGGCACCTATATTTGAAATGCATATCGGCTTCTATATCTGAAATGCCTATCGGCACCTATTTTTAAAATGCCAATCGGCAACTATATCTGAAATGCCTATCGGCACCTATATCTGAAATGCCTATCGACACCTATATCTGAAATGCCTATCGACACCTATATCTGAAATGCCTATCGACACCTATATCTGAAATGCCTATCGACACCTATATCTGAAATGCCTATCGACACCTATATCTGAAATGCTTATCGACACCTATATCTGAAATGCCTATCGACACCTATATCTGAAATGCCTATCGACACCTATATCTGAAATGCCTATCGACACCTATTTTTGAAATGCCTATCGGAAACTACATCTGAAATGCCTATCAGCACCTATATTTGAAATGCCTATCGGCAACCATATCTGGAATGCCTATCGGCACCTATATTTGAAATGCCTATCGGCTTCTATATCTGAAATGCCTATTGGCACCTATTTTTAAAATGCCAATCGACAACTATATCTGAAATGCCTATCGGCACCTATATCTGAAATGCCTATCGACACCTATATCTGAAATGCCTATCGACACCTATATCTGAAATGCCTATCGACACCTATATCTGAAATGCCTATCGACACCTATTTTTGAAATGCCTATCGGAAACTACATCTGAAATGCCTATCAGCACCTATATTTGAAATGCCTATCGGCACCTATTTTTAAAATGCCAATCGGCAACTATATCTGAAATGCCTATCGGCACCTATATCTGAAATGCCTATCGACACCTATATCTGAAATGCCTATCGACACCTATATCTAAAATGCCTATCGACACCTATATCTGAAATGCCTATCGACACCTATATCTGAAATGCCTATCGACACATATATCTGAAATGCCTATCGACACCTATATCTGAAATGCCTATCGACACCTATATCTGAAATGCCTATCGACACCTATTTTTGAAATGCCTATCGGAAACTACATCTGAAATGCCTATCAGCACCTATATTTGAAATGCCTATCGGCAACCATATCTGGAATGCCTATCGGCACCTATATTTGAAATGCCTATCGGTTTCTATATCTGAAATGCCTATCGGCACCTATTTTTAAAATGCCAATCGGCAACTATATCTGAAATGCCTATCGGCACCTATATCTGATATGCCTATCGGCACCTATATCTGAAATGCCTATCGACACCTATATCTGAAATGCCTATCGACACCTATATCTGAAATGCCTATCGACACCTATATCTGAAATGCCTATCGACACCTATATCTGAAATGCCTATCGACCCCTATATCTGAAATGCCTATCGACACCTATATCTGAAATGCCTATCGACACCTATATCTGAAATGCTTATCGACACCTATATCTGAAATGCCTATCGACACCTATATCTGAAATGCCTATCGACACCTATATCTGAAATGCCTATCGACACCTATATCTGAAATGCCTATCGACACCTATTTTTGAAATGCCTATCGGAAACTACATCTGAAATGCCTATCAGCACCTATATTTGAAATGCCTATCGGCAACCATATCTGGAATGCCTATCGGCACCTATATTTGAAATGCCTATCGGCTTCTATATCTGAAATGCCTATCGGCACCTATTTTTAAAATGCCAATCGGCAACTATATCTGAAATGCCTATCGGCACCTATATCTGAAATGCCTATCGACACCTATATCTGAAATGCCTATCGACACCTATATCTGAAATGCCTATCGACACCTATCTCTGAAATGCCTATCGACACCTATATCTGAAATGCCTATCGACACCTATATCTGAAATGCCTATCGACACCAATATCTGAAATGCCTATCGACACCTATATCTGAAATGCCTATCGACACCTATTTTTGAAATGCCTATCGGAAACTACATCTGAAATGCCTATCAGCACCTATATTTGAAATGCCTATCGGCAACCATATCTGGAATGCCTATCGGCACCTATATTTGAAATGCCTATCGGCTTCTATATCTGAAATGCCTATCGGCACCTATTTTTAAAATGCCAATCGGCAACTATATCTGAAATGCCTATCGGCACCTATATCTGAAATGCCTATCGACACCTATATCTGAAATGCCTATCGACACCTATATCTGAAATGCCTATCGACACCTATATCTGAAATGCCTATCGACACCTATATATGAAATGCCTATCGACACCTATATCAAAAATGCCTATCGACACCTATATCTGAAATGCCTATCGACACCTATATCTGAAATGCCTATCTACACCTATATCTGAAATGATTATCGACACCGATTTTTGAAATGCCTATCGGAAACTACATCTGAAATGCCTATCAGCACCTATATTTGAAATGCCTATCGGCAACCATATCTGGATTGCCTATCGGCACCTACATTTGAAATGCCTATCGGCTTCTATATCTGAAATGCCTATCGGCACCTATTTTTAAAATGCCAATCGGCAACTATATCTGAAATGCCTATCGGCACCTATATCTGAAATGCCTATCGACACCTATATCTGAAATGCCTATCGACACCTATATCTGAAATGCCTATCGACACCTATATCTGAAATGCCTATCGACACCTATATCTGAAATGCCTATCGACACCTATATCTGAAATGCCTATCGACACCTATATCTGAAATGCCTATCGACACCTATTATTGAAATGCCTATCGGAAACTACATCTGAAATGCCTATCAGCACCTATATTTGAAATGCCTATCGGCAACCATATCTGAAATGCCTATCGGCACCTATATTTGAAATGCCTATCGGCTTCTATATCTGAAATGCCTATCGGCACCTATTTTTAAAATGCCAATCGGCAACTATATCTGAAATGCTTATCGACACCTATATCTGAAATGCCTATCGACACCTATATCTGAAATGCCTATCGACACCTATATCTGAAATGCCTATCGACACCTATATCTGAAATGCCTATCGACACCTATTTTTGAAATGCCTATCGGAAACTACATCTGAAATGCCTATCAGCACCTATATTTGAAATGCCTATCGGCAACCATATCTGGAATGCCTATCGGCACCTATATTTGAAATGCCTATCGGCTTCTATATCTGAAATGCCTATCGGCACCTATTTTTAAAATGCCAATCGGCAACTATATCTGAAATGCCTATCGGCACCTATATCTGAAATGCCTATCGACACCTATATCTGAAATGCCTATCGACACCTATATCTGAAATGCCTATCGACACCTATCTCTGAAATGCCTATCGACACCTATATCTGAAATGCCTATCGACACCTATATCTGAAATGCCTATCGACACCAATATCTGAAATGCCTATTGACACCTATATCTGAAATGCCTATCGACACCTATTTTTGAAATGCCTATCGGAAACTACATCTGAAATGCCTATCAGCACCTATATTTGAAATGCCTATCGGCAACCATATCTGGAATGCCTATCGGCACCTATATTTGAAATGCCTATCGGCTTCTATATCTGAAATGCCTATCGGCACCTATTTTTAAAATGCCAATCGGCAACTATATCTGAAATGCCTATCGGCACCTATATCTGAAATGCCTATCGACACCTATATCTGAAATGCCTATCGACACCTATATCTGAAATGCCTATCGACACCTATATCTGAAATGCCTATCGACACCTATATATGAAATGCCTATCGACACCTATATCAAAAATGCCTATCGACACCTATATCTGAAATGCCTATCGACACCTATATCTGAAATGCCTATCGACACCTATATCTGAAATGATTATCGACACCGATTTTTGAAATGCCTATCGGAAACTACATCTGAAATGCCTATCAGCACCTATATTTGAAATGCCTATCGGCAACCATATCTGGATTGCCTATCGGCACCTACATTTGAAATGCCTATCGGCTTCTATATCTGAAATGCCTATCGGCACCTATTTTTAAAATGCCAATCGGCAACTATATCTGAAATGCCTATCGGCACCTATATCTGAAATGCCTATCGACACCTATATCTGAAATGCCTATCGACACCTATATCTGAAATGCCTATCGACACCTATATCTGAAATGCCTATCGACACCTATATCTGAAATGCCTATCGACACCTATATCTGAAATGCCTATCGACACCTATATCTGAAATGCCTATCGACACCTATTATTGAAATGCCTATCGGAAACTACATCTGAAATGCCTATCAGCACCTATATTTGAAATGCCTATCGGCAACCATATCTGAAATGCCTATCGGCACCTATATTTGAAATGCCTATCGGCTTCTATATCTGAAATGCCTATCGGCACCTATTTTTAAAATGCCAATCGGCAACTATATCTGAAATGCCTATCGGCACCTATATCTGAAATGCCTATCGACACCTATATCTGAAATGCCTATCGACACCTATATCTGAAATGCCTATCGACACCTATATCTGAAATCCCTATCGACACCTATATCTGAAATGCCTATCGACACCTATATCTGAAATGCCTATCGACACCTATATCTGAAATGCCTATCGACACCTATATCTGAAATGCCTATCGACACCTATATCTGAAATGCCTATCGACACCTATATCTGAAATGCCTATCGACACCTATATCTGAAATGCCTATCAACACCTATATCTGAAATGCCTATCGACACCTATTTTTGATATGCCTATCGGAAACTACATCTGAAATGCCTATCAGCACCTATATTTGAAATGCCTATCGGCAACCATATCTGGAATGCCTATCGGCACCTATATTTGAAATGCCTATCGGCTTCTATATCTGAAATGCCTATCGGCACCTATTTTTAAAATGCCAATCGGCAACTATATCTGAAATGCCTATCGGCACCTATATCTGAAATGCCTATCGACACCTATATCTGAAATGCCTATCGCCACCTATATCTGAAATGCCTATCGACACCTATTTTTGAAAAACCTATCGGAAACTACATCTGAAATGCCTATCAGCACCTATATTTGAAATGCCTATCGGCAACCATATCTGGAATGCCTATCGGCAACCATATCTGGAATGCCTATCGGCACCTATATTTGAAATGCCTATCGGCTTCTATATCTGAAATGCCTATCGGCACCTATTTTTAAAATGCCAATCGGCAACTATATCTGAAATGCCTATCGGCACCTATATCTGAAATGCCTATCGACACCTATATCTGAAATGCCTATCGACACCTATATCTGAAATACCTATCGACACCTATATCTAAAATGCCTATCGTCACCTATATCTGAAATGCCTATCGACACCTATATCTGAAATGCCTATTGACACCTATATCTGAAATGCCTATCGCCACCTATATCTAAAATGCCTATCGTCACCTATATCTGAAATGCCTATCGACACCTATATCTGAAATGCCTATCGACACCTATATCTGAAATGCCTATCGCCACCTATATCTGAAATGCCTATCGACACCTATTTTTGAAATGCCTATCGGAAACTACATCTGAAATGCCTATCAGCACCTATATTTGAAATGCCTATCGGCAACCATATCTGGAATGCCTATCGGCACCTATATCTGAAATGCCTATCGACACCTATATCTGAAATGCCTATCGACACCTATATCTGAAATGCCTATCGACACCTATATCTGAAATGCCTATCGACACCTATATCTGAAATGCCTATCGACACCTATATCTGAAATGCCTATCGACACCTATATCTGAAATGCCTATCGACACCTATATCTGAAGTGCCTATCGACACCTATATCTGAAATGCCTATCGACACCATTTTTGAAATGCCTATCGGAAACTACATCTGAAATGCCTATCAGCACCTATATTTGAAATGCCTATCGGCAACCATATCTGGAATGCCTATCGGCACCTATATTTGAAATGCCTATCGGCTTCTATATCTGAAATGCCTATCGGCACCTATTTATAAAATGCCAATCGGCGACTATATTTGAAATGCCTATCGGCACCTATATCTGAAATGCCTATCGACACCTATATCTGAAATGCCTATCGACACCTATATCTGAAATGCCTATCGACACCTATATCTGAAATGCCTATCGACACCTATATCTGAAATGCCTATCGACACCTATATCTGAAATCCCTATCGACACCTATATCTGAAATGCCTATCGACACCTATATCTGAAATGCCTATCGACACCTATATCTGAAATGCCTATCGACACCTATTTTTGAAATGCCTATCGGAAACTACATCTCAAATGCCTATCAGCACCTATATTTGAAATGCCTATCGGCAACCATATCTGGAATGCCTATCGGCACCTATATTTGAAATCCCTATCGGCTTCTATATCTGAAATGCCTATCGGCACCTATTTTTAAAATGCCAATCGGCAACTATATCTGAAATGCCTATCGGCACCTATATCTGAAATGCCTATCGACACCTATATCTGAAATGCCTATCGACACCTATATAAGAAATGCCTATCGACACCTATATCTGAAATGCCTATCGACACCTATATCTGAAATGCCTATCAACACCTATATCTGAAATGCCTATCGACACCTATATCTGAAATGCCTAAGACACCTATATCTGAAATGCCTATCGACACCTATTTTTAAAATGCCTATCGGAAACTACATCTGAAATGCCTATCAGCACCTATATTTGAAATGCCTATCGGCAACCATATCTGGAATGCCTATCGGCACCTATATTTGAAATGCCTATCGGCTTCTATATCTGAAATGCCTATCGGCACCTATTTTTAAAATGCCAATCGGCAACTATATCTGAAATGCCTATCGACACCTATATCTGAAATGCCTATCGACACCTATATCTGAAATGCCTATCGACACCTATATCTGAAATGCCTATCGACACCTATATCTGAAATGCCTATCGACACCTATATCTGAAATGCCTATCACCTATATCTGAAATGCCTATCGACACCTATATCTGAAATGCCTATCGACACCTATTTTTGAAATGCCTATCGGAAACTACATCTGAAATGCCTATCAGCACCTATATTTGAAATGCCTATCGGCAACCATATCTGGAATGCCTATCGGCACCTATATTTGAAATGCCTATCGGCTTCTATATCTGAAATGCCTATCGGCACCTATTTTTAAAATGCCAATCGGCAACTATATCTGAAATGCCTATCGGCACCTATATCTGAAATGCCTATCGACACCTATATCTGAAATGCCTATCGACACCTATATCTGAAATGCCTATCGACACCTATATCTGAAATGCCTATCGACACCTATATCTGAAATGCCTATCGACACCTATATCTGAAATGCCTATCGACACCTATATCTGAAATGCCTATCGACACCTATATCTGAAATGCCTATCGACACCTATATCTGAAATGCCTATCGACACCTATATCTAAAATGCCTATCGACACCTATATCTGAAATGCCTATCGACACCTATATCTGAAATGCCTATCGGCACCTATATCTGAAATGCCTATCGACACCTATTTTTGAAATGCCTATCGGAAACTACATCTGAAATGCTTATCAGCACCTATATTTGAAATGCCTATCGGCAACCATATCTGGAATGCCTATCGGCACCTATATTTGAAATGCCTATCGGCTTCTATATCTAAAATGCCTATCGGCACCTATTTTTAAAATGCCAATCGGCAACTATATCTGAAATGCCTATCGGCACCTATATCTGAAATGCCTATCGACACCTATATCTGAAATGCCTATCGACACCTATATCTGAAATGCCTATCGACACCTATATCTGAAATGCCTATCGACACCTATATCTGAAATGCCTATCGGCACCTATATCTGAAATGCCTATCGACACCTATATCTGAAATGCCTATCGACACCTATATCTGAAATGCCTATCGACACCTATATCTGAAATGCCTATCGACACCTATATCTGAAATGCCTATCGACACCTATATCTGAAATGCCTATCGACACCTATATCTGAAATGCCTATCGACACCTATATCTGAAATGTCTACCGACACCTGTTTTTGAATTGCCTATCGGAAACTACATCTGAAATGCCTATCAGCACCTATATTTGAAATGCCTATCGGCAACCATATCTGGAATGCCTATCGGCACCTATATTTGAAATGCCTATCGGCTTCTATATCTGAAATGCCTATCGGCACCTATTTTTAAAATGCCAATCGGCAACTATATCTGAAATGCCGATCGGCACCTATATCTGAAATGCCTATCGACACCTATATCTGAAATGCCTATCGACACTTATATCTGAAATGCCTATCGACACCTATATCTGAAATGCCTATCGACACCTATATCTGAAATGCCTATCGACACCTATATCTGAAATGCCTATCGACACCTATATCTGAAATGCCTATCGACACCTATATCTGAAATGCCTATCGACACCTATTTTTGTAATGCCTATCGGAAACTACATCTGAAATGCCTATCAGCACCTATATTTGAAATGCCTATCGGCAACCATATCTGGATTACCTATCGGCACCTATATTTGAAATGCATATCGGCTTCTATATCTGAAATGCCTATCGGCACCTATTTTTAAAATGCCAATCGGCAACTATATCTGAAATGCCTATCGGCACCTATATCTGAAATGCCTATCGACACCTATATCTGAAATGCCTATCGACACCTATATCTGAAATGCCTATCGACACCTATATCTGAAATGCCTATCGACACCTATATCTGAAATGCCTATCGACACCTATATCTGAAATGCTTATCGACACCTATATCTGAAATGCCTATCGACACCTATATCTGAAATGCCTATCGACACCTATATCTGAAATGCCTATCGACACCTATTTTTGAAATGCCTATCGGAAACTACATCTGAAATGCCTATCAGCACCTATATTTGAAATGCCTATCGGCAACCATATCTGGAATGCCAATCGGCACCTATATTTGAAATGCCTATCGGCTTCTATATCTGAAATGCCTATTGGCACCTATTTTTAAAATGCCAATCGACAACTATATCTGAAATGCCTATCGGCACCTATATCTGAAATGCCTATCGACACCTATATCTGAAATGCCTATCGACACCTATATCTGAAATGCCTATCGACACCTATATCTGAAATGCCTATCGACACCTATTTTTGAAATGCCTATCGGAAACTACATCTGAAATGCCTATCAGCACCTATATTTGAAATGCCTATCGGCAACCATATCTGGAATGCCTATCGGCACCTATATTTGAAATGCCTATCGGCTTCTATATCTGAAATGCCTATCGGCACCTATTTTTAAAATGCCAATCGGCAACTATATCTGAAATGCCTATCGGCACCTATATCTGAAATGCCTATCGACACCTATATCTGAAATGCCTATCGACACCTATATCCGAAATGCCTATCGACACCTATATCTGAAATGCCTATCGACACCTATATCTGAAATGCCTATCGACACCTATATCTAAAATGCGTATCGACACCTATATCTGAAATGCCTATCGACACCTATATCTGAAATGCCTATCGACACCTATATCTGAAATGCCTATCGACACCTATTTTTGAAATGCCTATCGGAAACTACATCTGAAATGCCTATCAGCACCTATATTTGAAATGCCTATCGGCAACCATATCTGGAATGCCTATCGGCACCTATATTTGAAATGCCTATCGGCTTCTATATCTGAAATGCCTATCGGCACCTATTTTTAAAATGCCAATCGGCAACTATATCTGAAATGCCTATTGGCACCTATATCTGAAAGGCCTATCGACACCTATATCTGAAATGCCTATCGACACCTATATCTGAAATGCCTATCGACACCTATATCTGAAATGCCTATCGACACCTATATCTGAAATGCCTATCGACACCTATATCTAAAATGCCTCTCGACACCGATTTTTGAAATGCCTATCGGAAACTACATCTGAAATGCCTATCAGCACCTATATTTGAAATGCCTATCGGCAACCATATCTGGAATGCCTATCGGCACCTATATTTGAAATGCCTATCGGCTTCTATATCTGAAATGCCTATCGGCACCTATTTTTAAAATGCCAATCGGCAACTATATCTGAAATGCCTATCGGCACCTATATCTGAAATGCCTATCGACACCTATATCTGAAATGCCTATCGACACCTATATCTAAAATGCCTATCGACACCTATATCTGAAATGCCTATCGACACCTATATCTGAAATGCCTATCGACACATATATCTGAAATGCCTATCGACACCTATATCTGAAATGCCTATCGACACCTATATCTGAAATGCCTATCGACACCTATTTTTGAAATGCCTATCGGAAACTACATCTGAAATGCCTATCAGCACCTATATTTGAAATGCCTATCGGCAACCATATCTGGAATGCCTATCGGCACCTATATTTGAAATGCCTATCGGTTTCTATATCTGAAATGCCTATCGGCACCTATTTTTAAAATGCCAATCGGCAACTATATCTGAAATGCCTATCGGCACCTATATCTGAAATGCCTATCGGCACCTATATCTGAAATGCCTATCGACACCTATATCTGAAATGCCTATCGACACCTATATCTGAAATGCCTATCGACACCTATATCTGAAATGCCTATCGACACCTATATCTGAAATGCCTATCGACCCCTATATCTGAAATGCCTATCGACACCTATATCTGAAATGCCTATCGACACCTATATCTGAAATGCTTATCGACACCTATATCTGAAATGCCTATCGACACCTATATCTGAAATGCCTATCGACACCTATATCTGAAATGCCTATCGACACCTATATCTGAAATGCCTATCGACACCTATTTTTGAAATGCCTATCGGAAACTACATCTGAAATGCCTATCAGCACCTATATTTGAAATGCCTATCGGCAACCATATCTGGAATGCCTATCGGCACCTATATTTGAAATGCCTATCGGCTTCTATATCTGAAATGCCTATCGGCACCTATTTTTAAAATGCCAATCGGCAACTATATCTGAAATGCCTATCGGCACCTATATCTGAAATGCCTATCGACACCTATATCTGAAATGCCTATCGACACCTATATCTGAAATGCCTATCGACACCTATCTCTGAAATGCCTATCGACACCTAAATCTGAAATGCCTATCGACACCTATATCTGAAATGCCTATCGACACCAATATCTGAAATGCCTATCGACACCTATATCTGAAATGCCTATCGACACCTATTTTTGAAATGCCTATCGGAAACTACATCTGAAATGCCTATCAGCACCTATATTTGAAATGCCTATCGGCAACCATATCTGGAATGCCTATCGGCACCTATATTTGAAATGCCTATCGGCTTCTATATCTGAAATGCCTATCGGCACCTATTTTTAAAATGCCAATCGGCAACTATATCTGAAATGCCTATCGGCACCTATATCTGAAATGCCTATCGACACCTATATCTGAAATGCCTATCGACACCTATATCTGAAATGCCTATCGACACCTATATCTGAAATGCCTATCGACACCTATATATGAAATGCCTATCGACACCTATATCAAAAATGCCTATCGACACCTATATCTGAAATGCCTATCGACACCTATATCTGAAATGCCTATCGACACCTATATCTGAAATGCCTATCGACACCTATTTTTGAAATGCCTAACGGAAACTACATCTGAAATGCCTATCAGCACCTATATTTGAAATGCCTATCGGCAACCATATCTGGAATGCCTATCGGCACCTATATTTGAAATGCCTATCGGCTTCTATATCTAAAATGCCTATCGGCACCTATTTTTAAAATGCCAATCGGCAACTATATCTGAAATGCCTATCGGCACCTATATCTGAAAGGCCTATCGACACCTATATCTGAAATGCCTATCGACACCTATATCTAAAATGCCTATCGACACCTATATCTGAAATGCCTATCGACACCTATATCTGAAATGCCTATCGACACCTATATCTGAAATGCCTATCGACACCTATATCTGAAATGCCTATCGACACCTATATCAGAAATGATTATCGACACCGATTTTTGAAATGCCTATCGGAAACTACATCTGAAATGCCTATCAGCACCTATATTTGAAATGCCTATCGGCAACCATATCTGGAATGCCTATCGGCACCTATATTTGAAATGCCTATCGGCTTCTATATCTGAAATGCCTATCGGCACCTATTTTTAAAATGCCAATCGGCAACTATATCTGAAATGCCTATCGGCACCTATATCTGAAATGCCTATCGACACCTATATCTGAAATGCCTATCGACACCTATATCTGAAATGCCTATCGACACCTATATCTGAAATGCCTATCGACACCTATATCTGAAATGCCTATCGACACCTATATCTGAAATGCCTATCGACACCTATATCTGAAATGCCTATCGACACCTATTTTTGAAATGCCTATCGGAAACTACATCTGAAATGCCTATCAGCACCTATATTTGAAATGCCTATCGGCAACCATATCTGGAATGCCTATCGGCACCTATATTTGAAATGCCTATCGGCACCTATATCTGAAATGCCTATCGACACCTATTTTTGAAATGCCAATCGGCAACTATATCTGAAATGCCTATCGGCACCTATATCTGAAATTCCTATCGGCACCTATATCTGAAATGCCTATCGACACCTATATCTGAAATGCCTATCGACACCTATATCTGAAATGCCTATCGACACCTATATCTGAAATGCCTATCGACACCTATATCTGAAATGCCTATCGACACCTATATCTGAAATGCCTATCGGCACCTATATCTGAAATGCCTATCGACACCTATATCTGAAATGCCTATCGACACCTATATCTGAAATGCCTATCGACACCTATATCTGAAATGTCTATCGACACCTATATCTGAAATGCCTATCGACACCTATATCTGAAATGCCTATCGACACCTATATCTGAAATGCCTATCGACACAAATATCTGAAATGCCTATTGACACCTATTATTGAAATGCCTATCGGAAACTACATCTGAAATGCCTATCAGCACCTATATTTGAAATGCCTATCGGCAACCATATCTGAAATGCCTATCGGCACCTATATTTGAAATGCCTATCGGCTTCTATATCTGAAATGCCTATCGGCACCTATTTTTAAAATGCCAATCGGCAACTATATCTGAAATGCCTATCGGCACCTATATCTGAAATGCCTATCGACACCTATATCTGAAATGCCTATCGACACCTATATCTGAAATGCCTATCGACACCTATATCTGAAATCCCTATCGACACCTATATCTGAAATGCCTATCGACACCTATATCTGAAATGCCTATCGACACCTATATCTGAAATGCCTATCGACACCTATATCTGAAATGCCTATCGGCACCTATATCTGAAATTCCTATCGGCACCTATATCTGAAATGCCTATCGACACCTATATCTGAAATGCCTATCGGCACCTATATTTGAAATGCCTATCGGCACCTATATCTGAAATGCCTATCGACACCTATTTTTGAAATGCCAATCGGCAACTATATCTGAAATGCCTATCGGCACCTATATCTGAAATTCCTATCGGCACCTATATCTGAAATGCCTATCGACACCTATATCTGAAATGCCTATCGACACCTATATCTGAAATGCCTATCGACACCTATATCTGAAATGCCTATCGACACCTATATCTGAAATGCCTATCGACACCTATATCTGAAATGCCTATCAACACCTATATCTGAAATGCCTATCGACACCTATTTTTGATATGCCTATCGGAAACTACATCTGAAATGCCTATCAGCACCTATATTTGAAATGCCTATCGGCAACCATATCTGGAATGCCTATCGGCACCTATATTTGAAATGCCTATCGGCTTCTATATCTGAAATGCCTATCGGCACCTATTTTTAAAATGCCAATCGGCAACTATATCTGAAATGCCTATCGGCACCTATATCTGAAATGCCTATCGACACCTATATCTGAAATGCATATCGCCACCTATATCTGAAATGCCTATCGACACCTATTTTTGAAAAACCTATCGGAAACTACATCTGAAATGCCTATCAGCACCTATATTTGAAATGCCTATCGGCAACCATATCTGGAATGCCTATCGGCACCTATATTTGAAATGCCTATCGGCTTCTATATCTGAAATGCCTATCGGCACCTATTTTTAAAATGCCAATCGGCAACTATATCTGAAATGCCTATCGGCACCTATATCTGAAATGCCTATCGACACCTATATCTGAAATGCCTATCGACACCTATATCTAAAATGCCTATCGTCACCTATATCTGAAATGCCTATCGACACCTATATCTGAAATGCCTATCGACACCTATATCTGAAATGCCTATCGCCACCTATATCTGAAGTGCCTATCGACACCTATATCTGAAATGCCTATCGACACCATTTTTGAAATGCCTATCGGAAACTACATCTGAAATGCCTATCAGCACCTATATTTGAAATGCCTATCGGCAACCATATCTGGAATGCCTATCGGCACCTATATTTGAAATGCCTATCGGCTTCTATATCTGAAATGCCTTTCGGCACCTATTTATAAAATGCCAATCGGCGACTATATTTGAAATGCCTATCGGCACCTATATCTGAAATGCCTATCGACACCTATATCTGAAATGCCTATCGACACCTATATCTGAAATGCCTATCGACACCTATATCTGAAATGCCTATCGACACCTATATCTGAAATGCCTATCGACACCTATATCTGAAATGCCTATCGACACCTATATCTGAAATGCCTATCGACACCTATATCTGAAATGCCTATCGACACCTATATCTGAAATGCCTATCGACACCTATTTTTGAAATGCCTATCGGAAACTACATCTCAAATGCCTATCAGCACCTATATTTGAAATGCCTATCGGCAACCATATCTGGAATGCCTATCGGCACCTATATTTGAAATCCCTATCGGCTTCTATATCTGAAATGCCTATCGGCACCTATTTTTAAAATGCCAATCGGCAACTATATCTGAAATGCCTATCGGCACCTATATCTAAAATGCCTATCGACACCTATATCTGAAATGCCTATCGACACCTATATCTGAAATGCCTATCGACACCTATATCTGAAATACCTATCGACACCTATATCTGAAATGCCTATCAACACCTATATCTGAAATGCCTATCGACACCTATATCTGAAATGCCTAAGACACCTTTATCTGAAATGCCTATCGACACCTATTTTTAAAATGCCTATCGGAAACTACATCTGAAATGCCTATCAGCACCTATATTTGAAATGCCTATCGGCAACCATATCTGGAATGCCTATCGGCACCTATATTTGAAATGCCTATCGGCTTCTATATCTGAAATGCCTATCGGCACCTATTTTTAAAATGCCAATCGGCAACTTTATCTGAAATGCCTATCGACACCTATATCTGAAATGCCTATCGACACCTATATCTGAAATGCCTATCGACACCTATATCTGAAATGCCTATCGACACCTATATCTGAAATGCCTATCGACACCTATATCTGAAATGCCTATCACCTATATCTGAAATGCCTATCGACACCTATATCTGAAATGCCTATCGACACCTATTTTTGAAATGCCTATCGGAAACTACATCTGAAATGCCTATCAGCACCTATATTTGAAATGCCTATCGGCAACCATATCTGGAATGCCTATCGGCACCTATATTTGAAATGCCTATCGGCTTCTATATCTGAAATGCCTATCGGCACCTATTTTTAAAATGCTAATCGGCAACTATATCTGAAATGCCTATCGGCACCTATATCTGAAATGCCTATCGACACCTATATCTGAAATGCCTATCGACACCTATATCTGAAATGCCTATCGACACCTATATCTGAAATGCCTATCGACACCTATTTTTGAAATGCCTATCGGAAACTACATCTAAAATGCCTATCAGCACCTATATTTGAAATGCCTATCGGCAACCATATCTGGAATGCCTATCGGCACCTATATTTGAAATGCCTATCGGCTTTTATATCTGAAATGCCTATCGGCACCTATTTTTAAAATGCCAATCGGCAACTATATCTGAAATGCCTATCGGCACCTATATCTGAAATGCCTATCGACACCTATATCTGAAATGCCTATCGACACCTATATCTGAAATGCCTATCGACACCTATATCTGAAATGCCTATCGACACCTATATCTGAAATGCCTATCGACACCTATATCTGAAATGCCTATCGACACCTATATCTGAAATGCCTATCGGCACCTATATTTGAAATGCCTATCGGCTTCTATATCTGAAATGCCTATCGGCACCTATATTTGAAATGCCTATCGGCTTCTATATCTGAAATGCCTATCACTACCTATTTTTAAAATGCCAATCGGCAACTATATCTGAAATGCCTATCGGCACCTATATCTGAAATGCCTATCGACACCTATATCTGAAATGCCTATCGACACCTAAATCTGAAATGCCTATCGACACCTATATCTGAAATGCCTATCGACACCTATATCTGAAATGCCTATCGACACCTATATCTGAAATGCCTATCGACACCTATATCTGAAATGCCTATCGACACCTATATCTGAAATGCCTATCAACACCTATATCTGAAATGCCTATCGACACCTATTTTTGATATGCCTATCGGAAACTACATCTGAAA
Source organism: Venustoraphidia nigricollis (assembly GCA_034508555.1). Classification (NCBI taxonomy): domain Eukaryota; kingdom Metazoa; phylum Arthropoda; class Insecta; order Raphidioptera; family Raphidiidae; genus Venustoraphidia; species Venustoraphidia nigricollis. The sequence goes on from JAVRKA010000557.1 coordinate 86,803, forward strand.
TGCCTATCAGCACCTATATTTGAAATGCCTATCGGCAACCATATCTGGAATGCCTATCGGCAACTATATTTGAAATGCCTATCGGCTTCTATATCTGAAATGCCTCTCGGCACCTATTTTTAAAATGCCAATCGGCAACTATATCTGAAATGCCTATCGGCACCTATATCTGAAATGCCTATCGACACCTATATCTGAAATGCCTATCGCCACCTATATCTGAAATGCCTATCGACACCTATTTTTGAAATGCCTATCGGAAACTACATCTGAAATGCCTATCAGCACCTATATTTGAAATGCCTATCGGCAACCATATCTGGAATGCCTATCGGCACCTATATTTGAAATGCCTATCGGCTTCTATATCTGAAATGCCTATCGGCACCTATTTTTAAAATGCCAATCGGCAACTATATCTGAAATGCCTATCGGCACCTATATCTGAAATGCCTATCGACACCTATATCTGAAATGCCTATCGACACCTATATCTGAAATACCTATCGACACCTATATCTAAAATGCCTATCGTCACCTATATCTGAAATGCCTATCGACACCTATATCTGAAATGCCTATCGACACCTATATCTGAAATGCCTATCGCCACCTATATCTGAAATGCCTATCGACACCTATTTTTGAAATGCCTATCGGAAACTACATCTGAAATTTCTATCAGCACCTATATTTGAAATGCCTATCGGCAACCATATCTGGAATGCCTATCGGCACCTATATTTGAAATGCCTATCGGCTTCTATATCTGAAATGCCTATCGGCACCTATTTTTAAAATGCCAATCGGCAACTATATCTGAAATGCCTATCAGCACCTATATCTGAAATGCCTATCGACACCTATATCTGAAATGCCTATCGACACCTCTATCTGAAATGCCTATCGACACCTATATCTGAAATGCCTATCGACACCTATATCTGAAATGCCTATCGACACCTATATCTGAAATGCCTATCGACACCTATATCTGAAATGCCTATCGACACCTATATCTGAAATGCCTATCGACACCATTTTTGAAATGCCTATCGGAAACTACATCTGAAATGCCTATCAGCACCTATATTTGAAATGCCTATCGGCAACCATATCTGGAATGCCTATCGGCACCTATATTTGAAATGCCTATCGGCTTCTATATCTGAAATGCCTATCGGCACCTATTTATAAAATGCCAATCGGCGACTATATTTGAAATGCCTATCGGCACCTATATCTGAAATGCCTATCGACACCTATATCTGAAATGCC
>JAVRKA010000558.1:0-87819 GCA_034508555.1 Venustoraphidia nigricollis
CCTATCGGCACTTATATCTGAAATGCCTATCGACACCTATATCTGAAATGCCTATCGACACCTATATCTGAAATGCCTATCGACACCTATATCTGAAATGCCTATCGACACCTATATCTGAAATGCCTATCGACACCTATATATGAAATGCCTATCGACACCTATATCTGAAATGCCTTTCGACACCTATATCTGAAATGCCTATCGACACCTATTTTTGAAATGCCTATCGGAAACTACATCTGAAATGCCTATCAGCACCTATATTTGAAATGCCTATCGGCAACCATATCTGGAATGCCTATCGGCACCTTTATTTGAAATGCCTATCGGCTTCTATATCTGAAATGCCTATCGGCACCTATTTTTAAAATGCCAATCGGCAACTATATCTGAAATGCCTATCGGCACCTATATCTGAAATGCCTATCGACACCTATATCTGAAATTCCTATCGACACCTATATCTGAAATGCCTATCGACACCTATATCTGAAATGCCTATCGTCACCTATATCTGAAATGCCTATCGACACCTATATCTGAAATGCCTAGCGACACCTATATCTGAAATGCCTATCGACACCTATATCTGAAATGCCTATCGACACCTATTTTTGAAATGCCTATCGGAAACTACATTGAAATGCCCATCAGCACCTATATTTGAAATGCTTATCGGCAACCATATCTGGAATGCCTATCGGCACCTATATTTGAAATGCTTATCGGCTTCTATATCTGAAATGCCTATCGGCACCTATTTTTAAAATGCCAATCGGCAACTATATCTGAAATGCCTATCGGCACCTATATCTGAAATGCCTATCGACACCTATATCTGAAATGCCTATCGACACCTATATCTGAAATGCCTATTGACACCTATATCTGAAATGCCTCTCGACACCTATATCTGAAATGCCTATCGACACCTATATCTGAAATGCCTATCGACACCTATATCTGAAATGCCTATCGACACCTATATCTGAAATGCCTATCGACACCTATTTTTGAAATGCCTATCGGAAACTACATCTGAATTGCCTATCAGCACCTATATTTGAAATGCCTATCGGCAACCATATCTGGAATGCCTATTGGCACCTATATTTGAAATGCCTATCGGCTTCTATATCTAAAATGCCTATCGGCACCTATTTTTAAAATGCCAATCGGCAACTATATCTGAAATGCCTATCGGCACCTATATCTGAAATGCCTATCGACACCTATATCTGAAATGCCTATCGACACCTATATCTGAAATGCCTATCGACACCTATATCTGAAATGCCTATCGACACCTATATCTGAAATGCCTATCGACACCTATTTTTGAAATGCCTATCGGAAACTACATCTGAAATGCCTATCAGCACCTAAATTTGAAATGCCTATCGGCAACCATATCTGGAATGCCTATCGGCACCTATATTTGAAATGCCTATCGGCTTCTATATCTGAAATGCCTATCGGCACCTATTTTTAAAATGCCAATCGGCAACTATATCTGAAATGCCTATCGGCACCTATATCTGAAATGCCTATCGACTCCTATATCTGAAATGCCTATCGACACCTATATCTGAAATGCCTATCGACACCTATATCTGAAATGCCTATCGACACCAATATCTGAAATGCCTATCGACACCTATATCTGAAATGCCTATCGACACCTATATCTGAAATGCCTATCGACACCTATTTTTGAAATGCCTATCGGAAACTACATCTAAAATGCCTATCAGCACCTATATTTGAAATGCCTATCGGCAACCATATTTGGAATGCCTATCGGCACCTATATTTGAAATGCCTATCGGCTTCTATATCTGAAATGCCTATCGGCACCTATTTTTAAAATGCCATTTGGCAACTATATCTGAAATGCCTATCGGCACCTATATCTGAAATGCCTATCGACACCTATATCTGAAATGCCTATCGACACCTATATCTGAAATGCCTATCGACACCTATATCTGAAATGCCTATCGACACCTATATCTGAAATGCCTATCGACACCTATATCTGAAATGCCTATCGACACCTATATCTGAAATGCCTATCGACACCTATATCTGAAATGCCTATCGACACCTATATCTGAAATGCCTATCGACACCTATTTTTGAAATGCCTATCGGAAACTACATCTGAAATGCCTATCAGCACCTATATTTGAAATGCCTATCGGCAACCATATCTGGAATGCCTATCGGCACCTATATTTGAAATGCCTATCGGCTTCTATATCTGAAATGCCTATCGGCACCTATTTTTAAAATGCCAATCGGCAACTATATCTGAAATGCCTATCGGCACCTATATCTGAAATGCCTATCGACACCTATATCTGAAATGCCTATCGACACCTATATCTGAAATGCCTATCGACACCTATATCTGAAATGCCTATCGACACCTATATCTGAAATGCCTATCGACACCTATATCTGAAATGCCTATCGACACCTATATCTGAAATGCCTATCGACACCTATTTTTGAAATGCCTATCGGAAACTACATCTGAAATGCCTATCAGCACCTATATTTGAAATGCCTATCGGCAACCATATCTGGAATGCCTATCGGCACCTATATTTGAAATGCCTATCGGCTTCTATATCTGAAATGCCTATCGGCACCTATTTTTTAAAATGCCAATCGGCAACTATATCTGAAATGCCTATCGGCACCTATATCTGAAATGCCTATCGACACCTATATCTGAAATGCCTATCGACACCTATATCTGAAATGCCTATCGATACCTATTTTTGAAATGCCTATCGGAAACTACATCTGAAATGCCTATCAGCACCTAAATTTGAAATGCCTATCGGCAACCATATCTGGAATGCCTATCGGCACCTATATTTGAAATGCCTATCGGCTTCTATATCTGAAATGCCTATCGGCACCTATTTTTAAAATGCCAATCGGCAACTATATCTGAAATGCCTATCGGCACCTATATCTGAAATGCCTATCGACACCTATATCTGAAATGCCTATCGACACCTATATCTGAAATGCCTATCGACACCTATATCTGAAATGCCTATCGACACCTATATCTGAAATGCCTATCGACACCTATATCTGAAATGCCTATCGACACCTATATCTGAAATGCCTATCGACACCTATATCTGAAATGCCTATCGACACCTATTTTTGAAATGCCTATCGGAAACTACATCTGAAATGCCTATCAGCACCTATATTTGAAATGCCTATCGGCAACCATATCTGGAATGCCTATCGGCACCTATATTTGAAATGCCTATCGGCTTCTATATCTGAAATGCCTATCGGCACCTATTTTTAAAATGCCAATCGGCAACTATATCTGAAATGCCTATCGACACCTATATCTGAAATGCCTATCGACACCTATATCTGAAATGTTTATCGACACCTATATCTGAAATGCCTATCGACACCTATATCTGAAATGCCTATCGACACCTATATCTGAAATGCCTATCGACACCTATATCTGAAATGCCTATCGACACCTATATCTGAAATGCCTATCGACACCTATATCTGAAATGCCTATCGACACCTATTTTTGAAATGCCTATCGGAAACTACATCTGAAATGCCTATCAGCACCTATATTTGAAATGCCTATCGGCAACCATATCTGGAATGCCTATCGGCACCTATATTTGAAATGCCTATCGGCTTCTATATCTGAAATGCCTATCGGCACCTATTTTTAAAATGCCAATCGGCAACTATATCTGAAATGCCTATCGGCACCTATATCTGAAATGCCTATCGACACCTATATCTGAAATGCCTATCGACACCTATATCTGAAATGCCTATCGACACCTATATCTGAAATGCCTATCGACACCTATATCTGAAATGCCTATCGACACCTATATCTGAAATGCCTATCGACACCTATATCTGAAATGCCTATCGACACCTATATCTGAAATGCCTATCGACACCTATATCTGAAATGCTTATCGACACCTATTTTTGAAATGCCTATCGGAAACTACATCTGAAATGCCTATCAGCACCTATAGTTGAAATGCCTATTGGCAACCATATCTGGAATGCCTATCGGCACCTATATTTGAAATGCCTATCGGCTTCTATATCTGAAATACCTATCGGCACCTATTTTTAAAATGCCAATCGGCAACTATATCTGAAATGCCTATCGGCACTTATATCTGAAATGCCTATCGACACCTATATCTGAAATGCCTATCGACACCTATATCTGAAATGCCTATCGACACCTATATCTGAAATGCCTATCGACACCTATATCTGAAATGCCTATCGACACCTATATCTGAAATGCCTATCGACATCTATATCTGAAATGCTTATCGACACCTATTTTTGAAATGCCTATCGGAAACTACATCTGAAATGCCTATCAGCACCTATAGTTGAAATGCCTATTGGCAACCATATCTGGAATGCCTATCGGCACCTATATTTGAAATGCCTATCGGCTTCTATATCTGAAATACCTATCGGCACCTATTTTTAAAATGCCAATCGGCAACTATATCTGAAATGCCTATCGGCACTTATATCTGAAATGCCTATTGACACCTATATCTGAAATGCCTATCGACACCTATATCTGAAATGCCTATCGACACCTATATCTGAAATGCCTATCGACACCTATATCTGAAATGCCTATCGACACCTATATCTGAAATGCCTTTTGACACCTACATCTGAAATGCCTATCGACACCTATTTTTTAAATGCCTATCGGAAACTACATCTGAAATGCCTATCAGCACCTATATTTGAAATGCCTATCGGCAACCATATCTGGAATGCCTATCGGCACCTATATTTGAAATGCCTATCGGCTTCTATATCTGAAATGCCTATCGGCACCTATTTTTAAAATGCCATTTGGCAACTATATCTGAAATGCCTATCGGCACCTATATCTGAAATGCCTATCGACACCTATATCTGAAATGCCTATCGACACCTATATCTGAAATGCCTATCGACACCTATATCTGAAATGCCTATCGACACCTATATCTAAAATGCCTATCGACACCTATATCTGAAATGCCTATCGACACCTATATCTGAAATGCCTATCGACACCTATATCTGAGGTGCCTATCGACACCTATATCTGAAATGCCTATCGACACCTATTTTTGAAATGCCTATCGGAAACTACATCTGAAATGCCTATCAGCACCTATATTTGAAGTGCCTATCGGCAACCATATCTGGAATGCCTATCGGCACCTATATTTGAAATGCCTATCGGCTTCTATATCTGAAATGCCTATCGACACCTATATCTGAAATGCCTATCGACACCTATATCTGAAATGCCTATCGACACCTATATCTGAAATGCCTACCGACACCTATATCTGAAATGCCTATCGACACCTATTTTTGAAATGCCTATCGGAAACTACATCTGAAATGCCTATAGCACCTATATTTGAAATGCCTATTGGCAACCATATCTGGAATGCCTATCGGCACCTATATTTGAAATGCCTATCGGCTTCTATATCTGAAATGCCTATCGGCACCTATTTTTAAAATGCCAATCGGCAACTATATCTGAAATGCCTATCGGCACTTATATCTGAAATGCCTATCGACACCTATATCTGAAATGCCTATCGACACCTATATCTGAAATGCCTATCGACACCTATTTTTGAAATGCCTATCGGAAACTACATCTGAAATGCCTATCAGCACCTATATTTGAAATGTCTATCGGCAACCATATCTGGAATGCCTATCGGCACCTATATTTGAAATGCCTATCGGCTTCTATATCTGAAATGCCTATCGGCACCTATTTTTAAAATGCCAATCGGCAACTATATCTGAAATGCCTATCGGCACCTATATCTGAAATGCCTATCGACACCTATATCTGAAATGCCTATCGACACCTATATCGGAAATGCCTATCGACACCTATATCTGAAATGCCTATCGACACCTATATCTGAAATGCCTATCGACACCTATATCTGAAATGCCTATCGACACCTATATCTGAAATGCCTATCGACACCTATATCTGAAATGCCTATCGACACCTATATCTGAAATGCCTATCGACACCTATTTTTGAAATGCCTATCGGAAACTACATCTGAAATGCCTATTAGCACCTATATTTGAAATGCCTATCGGCAACCATATCTGGAATGCCTATCGGCACCTATATTTGAAATGCCTATCGGTTTCTATATCTGAAATGCCTATCGGCACCTATTTTTAAAATGCCAATCGGCAACTATATCTGAAATGCCTATCGGCACCTATATCTGAAATGCCTATCGACACCTATATCTGAAATGCCTATCGACACCTATATCTGAAATGCCTATCGACACCTATATCTGAAATGCCTATCGACACCTATATCTGAAATGCCTATCGACACCTATATCTGAAATGCCTATCGACACCTATTTTTGAAATGCCTATCGGAAACTACATCTGAAATGCCTATCAGCACCTATATTTGAAATGCCTATCGGCAACCATATCTGGAATGCTTATCGGCACCTATATTTGAAATGCCTATCGGCTTCTATATCTGAAATGCCTACCGGCACCTATTTTTAAAATGCCAATCGGCAACTATATCTGAAAAGCCTATCGGCACCTATATCTGAAATGCCTATCGACTCCTATATCTGAAATGCCTATCGACACCTATATCTGAAATGCCTATCGACACCAATATCTGAAATGCCTATCGACACCTATATCTGAAATGCCTATCGACACCTATACCTGAAATGCCTATCGACACCTATATCTGAAATGCCTATCGACACCTATATCTGAAATGCCTATCGACACCTATTTTTGAAATGCCTATCGGAAACTACATCTGAAATGCCTATCAGCACCTATGTTTGAAATGCCTATCGGCAACCATATCTGGAATGCCTATCGGCACCTATATTTGAAATGCCTATCGGCTTCTATATCTGAAATGCCTATCGGCACCTATTTTTAAAATGCCAATCGGCAACTATATCTGAAATGCCTATCGGCACCTATATCTGAAATGCCTATCGACACCTATATCTGAAATGCCTATCGACACCTATATCTGAAATGCCTATCGACACCTATATCTGAAATGCCTATCGACACCTATATCTGAAATGCCTATCGACACCTATATCTGAAATGCCTATCGACACCTATATCTGAAATGCCTATCGACACCTATATCTGAAATGCCTATCGACACCTATTTTTGAAATGCCTATCGGAAACTACATCTGAAATGCCTATCAGCACCTATATTTGAAATGCCTATCGGCAACCATATCTGGAATGCCTATCGGCACCTATATTTGAAATGCCTATCGGCTTCTATATCTGAAATGCCTATCGGCACCTATTTTTAAAATGCCAATCGGCACCTATATCTGAAATGCCGATCGAAACCTATATCTGAAATGCCTATCGACACCTATATCTGAAATGCCTATCGACACCTATATCTGAAATGTCTATCGACACCTATATCTGAAATGCCTATCGACACCTATATCTGAAATGCCTATTGACACCTATATCTGAAATGCCTATCGACACCTATATCTGAAATGCCTATCGACACCTATATCTGAAATGCCTATCGACACCTATTTTTGAAATGCCTATCGGAAACTACATCTGAAATGCCTATCAGCACCTATATTTGAAATGCCTATCGGCAACCATATCTGGAATGCCTATCGGCACCTATATTTGAAATGCCTATCGGCTTCTATATCTGAAATGCCTATCGGCACCTATTTTTAAAATGCCAATCGGCAACTATATCTGAAATGCCTATCGGCACCTATATCTGAAATGCCTATCGACACCTATATCTGAAATGCCTATCGACACCTATATCTGAAATGCCTATCGACACCTATATCTGAAATGCCTATCGACACCTATATCTGAAATGCCTATCGACACCTATATCTGAAATGCCTATCGACACCTATATCTGAAATGCCTATCGACACCTATATCTGAAATGCCTATCGACACCTATATCTGAAATGCCTATCGACACCTATTTTTGAAATGCCTATCGGAAACTACATCTGAAATGCCTATCAGCACCAATATTTGAAATGCCTATCGGCAACCATATCTGGAATGCCTATCGGCGCCAATATTTGAAATGCCTATCGGCTTCTATATCTGAAATGCCTATCGGCACCTATTTTTAAAATGCCAATCGGCAACTATATCTGAAATGCCTATCGGCACCTATATCTGAAATGCCTATCGACACCTATATCTGAAATGCCTATCGACACCTATATCTGAAATGCCTTTCGACACCTATATCTGAAATGCCTATCGACACCTATATCTGAAATGCCTATCGACACCTATATCTGAAATGCCTATCGACACCTATATCTGAAATGCCTATCGACACCTATATCTGAAATGCCTATCGACACCTATTTTTGAAATGCCTATCGGAAACTACATCTGAAATGCCTATCAGCACCTATATTTGAAATGCCTATCGGCAACGATATCTGGAATGCTTATCGGCACCTATATTTGAAATGCCTATCGGCTTCTATATCTGAAATGCCTATCGGCACCTATTTTTAAAATGCCAATCGGCAACTATATCTGAAATGCCTATCGGCACCTATATCTGAAATGCCTATCGACACCTATATCTGAAATGCCTATCGACACCTATATCTGAAATGCCTATCGACACCTATATCTGAAATGCCTATCGACACCTATATCTGAAATGCCTATCGACACCTATATCTGAAATGCCTATCGACACCTATATCTGAAATGCCTATCGACACCTATTTTTGAAATGCCTATCGGAAACTACATCTGAAATGCCTATCAGCACCTATATTTGAAATGCCTATCGGCAACCATATCTGGAATGCCTATCGGCACCTATATTTGAAATGCCTATCGGCTTCTATATCTGAAATGCCTATCGGCACCTATTTTTATAATGCCAATCGGCAACTATATCTGAAATGCCTATCGGCACCTATATCTGAAATGCCTATCGACACCTATATCTGAAATGCCTATCGACACATATATCTGAAATGCCTATCGACACCTATATCTGAAATGCCTATCGACACCTATATCTTAAATGCCTATCGACACTTATATCTGAAATGCTTATCGACACCTATATCTGAAATGCCTATCGACACCTATATCTGAAATGCCTATCGACACCTATTTTTGAAATGCCTATCGGAAACTACATCTGAAATGCCTATCAGCACCTATATTTGAAATGCCTATCGGCAACCATATCTGGAATGCCTATCGGCACCTATATTTGAAATGCCTATCGGCTTCTATATCTGAAATGCCTATCGGCACCTATTTTTAAAATGCCAATCGGCAACTATATCTGAAATGCCTATCGACACCTATATCTGAAATGCCTATCGACACCTATATCTGAAATGCCTATCGACACCTATATCTGAAATGCCTATCGACACCTATATCTGAAATGCCTATCGACACCTATATCTGAAATGCCTATCGACACCTATATCTGAAATGCCTATCGACACCTATTTTTGAAATGCCTATCGGAAACTACATCTGAAATGCCTATCAGCACCTATATTTGAAATGCCTATCGGCAACCATATCTGGAATGGCTATCGGCACCTATATTTGAAATGCCTATCGGCTTCTATATCTGAAATGCCTATCGGCACCTATTTTTAAAATGCCAATCGGCAACTATATCTGAAATGCCTATCGGCACCTATATCTGAAATGCCTATCGACACCTATATCTGAAATGCCTATCGACACCTATATCTGAAATGCCTATCGACACCTATATCTGAAATGTCTATCGACACCTATATCTGAAATGCCTATCGACACCTATATCTGAAATGCCTATCGACACCTATATCTGAAATGCCTATCGACACCTATATCTGAAATGCTTATCGACACCTATTTTTGAAATGCCTATCGGAAACTACATCTGAAATGCCTATCAGCACCTATAGTTGAAATGCCTATTGGCAACCATATCTGGAATGCCTATCGGCACCTATATTTGAAATGCCTATCGGCTTCTATATGTGAAATACCTATCGGCACCTATTTTTAAAATGCCAATCGGCAACTATATCTGAAATGCCTATCGGCACTTATATCTGAAATGCCTATCGACACCTATATCTGAAATGCCTATCGACACGTATATCTGAAATGCCTATCGACACCTATATCTGAAATGCCTATCGACACCTATATCTGAAATGCCTATCGACACCTATATCTGAAATGCCTATCGACACCTATATCTGAAATGCTTATCGACACCTATTTTTGAAATGCCTATCGGAAACTACATCTGAAATGCCTATCAGCACCTATAGTTGAAATGCCTATTGGCAACCATATCTGGAATGCCTATCGGCACCTATATTTGAAATGCCTATCGGCTTCTATATCTGAAATACCTATCGGCACCTATTTTTAAAATGCCAATCGGCAACTATATCTGAAATGCCTATCGGCACTTATATCTGAAATGCCTATCGACACCTATATCTGAAATGCCTATCGACACCTATATCTGAAATGCCTATCGACACCTATATCTGAAATGCCTATCGACACCTATATCTGAAATGCCTATCGACACCTATATCTGAAGTGCCTATCGACACCTATATCTGAAATGCCTATCGACACCTATATCTGAAATGCCTATCGACACCTATATCTGAAATGCCTATCGACACCTATTTTTGAAATGCCTATCGGAAACTACATCTGAAATGCCTATCAGCACCTATATTTGAAATGCCTATCGGCAACCATATCTGGAATGCCTATCGGCACCTATATTTGAAATGCCTATCGTCTTCTATATCTGAAATGCCTATCGGCACCTATTTTTAAAATGCCAATCGGCAACTATATCTGAAATGCCTATCGGCACCTATATCTGAAATGCCTATCGACACCTATATCTGAAATGCCTATCGACACCTATATCTGAAATGCCTATCGACACCTATATCTGAAATGCCTATCGACACCTATATCTGAAATGCCTATCGACACCTATATCTGAAATGCCTATCGACACCTATATCTGAAATGCCTATCGACACCTATATCTGAAATGCCTATCGACACCTATTTTTGAAATGCCTATCGGAAACTACATCTGAAATGCCTATCAGCACCTATATTTGAAATGCCTATCGGCAACCTTATCTGGAATGCCTATCGGCACCTATATTTGAAATGCCTATCGGCTTCTATATCTGAAATGCCTATCGGCACCTATTTTTAAAATGCCAATCGGCAACTATATCTGAGATGCCTATCGGCACCTATATCTGAAATGCCTATCGACACCTATATCTGAAATGCCTATCGACACCTATATCTGAAATGCCTATCGACACCTATATCTGAAATGCCTATCGACACCTATATCTAAAATGCCTATCGACACCTATTTTTGAAATGCCTATCGGAAACTACATCTGAAATGCCCATCAGCACCTATATTTGAAATGCCTATTGGCAACCATATCTGGAATGCCTATCGGCACCTATATTTGAAATGCCTATCGGCTTCTATATCTGAAATGCCTATCGGCACCTATTTTTAAAATGCCAATCGGCAACTATATCTGAAATGCCTATCGGCACTTATATCTGAAATGCCTATCGACACCTATATCTGAAATGCTTATCGACACCTATATCTGAAATGCCTATCGACACCTATATCTGAAATGCCTATCGACACCTATATCTGAAATGCCTATCTAAACCTATATCTGAAATGCCTATCGACACCTATATCTGAAATGCCTTTCGACACCTATATCTGAAATGCCTATCGACACCTATTTTTGAAATGCCTATCGGAAACTACATCTGAAATGCCTATCAGCACCTATATTTGAAATGCCTATCGGCAACCATATCTGGAATTCCTATCGGCACCTATATTTGAAATGCCTATCGGCTTCTATATCTGAAATGCCCATCGGCACCTATTTTTAAAATGCCAATCGGCAACTATATCTGAAATGCCTATCGGCACCTATATCTGAAATGCCTATCGACACCTATATCTGAAATTCCTATCGACACCTATATCTGAAATGCCTATCGACACCTATATCTGAAATGCCTATCGTCACCTATATCTGAAATGCCTATCGACACCTATATCTGAAATGCCTAGCGACACCTATATCTGAAATGCCTATCGACACCTATATCTGAAATGCCTATCGACACCTATTTTTGAAATGCCTATCGGAAACTACATCTGAAATGCCTATCAGCACCTATATTTGAAATGCCTATTGGCAACCATATCTGGAATGCCTATCGGCACCTATATTTGAAATGCCTATCGGCTTCTATATCTGAAATGCCTATCGGCACCTATTTTTAAAATGCCAATCGGCAACTATATCTGAAATGCCTATCGGCACCTATATCTGAAATGCCTATCGACACCTATATCTGAAATGCCTATCGACACCTATATCTGAAATGCCTATCGACACCTATATCTGAAATGCCTCTCGACACCTATATCTGAAATGCCTATCGACACCTATATCTGAAATGCCTATCGACACCTATATCTGAAATGCCTATCGACACCTATATCTGAAATGCCTATCGACACCTATTTTTGAAATGCCTATCGAAAACTACATCTGAAATGCCTATCAGCACCTATATTTGAAATGCCTATCGGCAACCATATCTGGAATGCCTATTGGCACCTATATTTGAAATGCCTATCGGCTTATTTATCTAAAATGCCTATCGGCACCTATTTTTAAAATGCCAATCGGCAACTATATCTGAAATGCCTATCGGCACCTATATCTGAAATGCCTATCGACACCTATATCTGAAATGCCTATCGACACCTATATCTGAAATGCCTATCGACACCTATATCTGAAATGCCTATCGACACCTATATCTGAAATGCCAATCGACACCTATTTTTGAAATGCCTATCGGAAACTACATCTGAAATGCCTATCAGCACCTAAATTTGAAATGCCTATCGGCAACCATATCTGGAATGCCTATCGGCACCTATATTTGAAATGCCTATCGGCTTCTATATCTGAAATGCATATCGGCACCTATTTTTAAAATGCCAATCGGCAACTATATCTGAAATGCCTATCGGCACCTATATCTGAAATGCCTATCGACTCCTATATCTGAAATGCCTATCGACACCTATATCTGAAATGCCTATCGACACCTATATCTGAAATGCCTATCGACACCAATATCTGAAATGCCTATCGACACCTATATCTGAAATGCCTATCGACACCTATATCTGAAATGCCTATCGACACCTATTTTTGAAATGCCTATCGGAAACTACATCTGAAATGCCTATCAGCACCTATATTTGAAATGCCTATCGGCAACCATATCTGGAATGCCTATCGGCACTTATATTTGAAATGCCTATCGGCTTCTATATCTGAAATGCCTATCGGCACCTATTTTTAAAATGCCATTTGGCAACTATATCTGAAATGCCTATCGGCACCTATATCTGAAATGCCTATCGACACCTATATCTGAAATGCCTATCGACACCTATTTTTGAAATGCCTATCGGAAACTACATCTGAAATGCCTATCAGCACCTATATTTGAAATGCCTATCGGCAACCATATCTGGAATGCCTATCGGCACCTATATTTGAAATGCCTATCGGCTTCTATATCTGAAATGCCTATCGGCACCTATTTTTAAAATGCCAATCGGCAACTATATCTGAAATGCCTATCGGCACCTATATCTGAAATGCCGATCGAAACCTATATCTGAAATGCCTATCGACACCTATATCTGAAATGCCTATCGACACCTATATCTGAAATGTCTATCGACACCTATATCTGAAATGCCTATCGACACCTATATCTGAAATGCCTATTGACACCTATATCTGAAATGCCTATCGACACCTATATCTGAAATGCCTATCGACACCTATATCTGAAATGCCTATCGACACCTATTTTTGAAATGCCTATCGGAAACTACATCTGAAATGCCTATCAGCACCTATATTTGAAATGCCTATCGGCAACCATATCTGGAATGCCTATCGGCACCTATATTTGAAATGCCTATCGGCTTCTATATCTGAAATGCCTATCGGCACCTATTTTTAAAATGCCAATCGGCAACTATATCTGAAATGCCTATCGGCACCTATATCTGAAATGCCTATCGACACCTATATCTGAAATGCCTATCGACACCTATATCTGAAATGCCTATCGACACCTATATCTGAAATGCCTATCGACACCTATATCTGAAATGCCTATCGACACCTATATCTGAAATGCCTATCGACACCTATATCTGAAATGCCTATCGACACCTATATCTGAAATGCCTATCGACACCTATATCTGAAATGCCTATCGACACCTATTTTTGAAATGCCTATCGGAAACTACATCTGAAATGCCTATCAGCACCAATATTTGAAATGCCTATCGGCAACCATATCTGGAATGCCTATCGGCGCCAATATTTGAAATGCCTATCGGCTTCTATATCTGAAATGCCTATCGGCACCTATTTTTAAAATGCCAATCGGCAACTATATCTGAAATGCCTATCGGCACCTATATCTGAAATGCCTATCGACACCTATATCTGAAATGCCTATCGACACCTATATCTGAAATGCCTTTCGACACCTATATCTGAAATGCCTATCGACACCTATATCTGAAATGCCTATCGACACCTATATCTGAAATGCCTATCGACACCTATATCTGAAATGCCTATCGACACCTATATCTGAAATGCCTATCGACACCTATTTTTGAAATGCCTATCGGAAACTACATCTGAAATGCCTATCAGCACCTATATTTGAAATGCCTATCGGCAACGATATCTGGAATGCTTATCGGCACCTATATTTGAAATGCCTATCGGCTTCTATATCTGAAATGCCTATCGGCACCTATTTTTAAAATGCCAATCGGCAACTATATCTGAAATGCCTATCGGCACCTATATCTGAAATGCCTATCGACACCTATATCTGAAATGCCTATCGACACCTATATCTGAAATGCCTATCGACACCTATATCTGAAATGCCTATCGACACCTATATCTGAAATGCCTATCGACACCTATATCTGAAATGCCTATCGACACCTATATCTGAAATGCCTATCGACACCTATTTTTGAAATGCCTATCGGAAACTACATCTGAAATGCCTATCAGCACCTATATTTGAAATGCCTATCGGCAACCATATCTGGAATGCCTATCGGCACCTATATTTGAAATGCCTATCGGCTTCTATATCTGAAATGCCTATCGGCACCTATTTTTATAATGCCAATCGGCAACTATATCTGAAATGCCTATCGGCACCTATATCTGAAATGCCTATCGACACCTATATCTGAAATGCCTATCGACACATATATCTGAAATGCCTATCGACACCTATATCTGAAATGCCTATCGACACCTATATCTTAAATGCCTATCGACACTTATATCTGAAATGCTTATCGACACCTATATCTGAAATGCCTATCGACACCTATATCTGAAATGCCTATCGACACCTATTTTTGAAATGCCTATCGGAAACTACATCTGAAATGCCTATCAGCACCTATATTTGAAATGCCTATCGGCAACCATATCTGGAATGCCTATCGGCACCTATATTTGAAATGCCTATCGGCTTCTATATCTGAAATGCCTATCGGCACCTATTTTTAAAATGCCAATCGGCAACTATATCTGAAATGCCTATCGACACCTATATCTGAAATGCCTATCGACACCTATATCTGAAATGCCTATCGACACCTATATCTGAAATGCCTATCGACACCTATATCTGAAATGCCTATCGACACCTATATCTGAAATGCCTATCGACACCTATATCTGAAATGCCTATCGACACCTATTTTTGAAATGCCTATCGGAAACTACATCTGAAATGCCTATCAGCACCTATATTTGAAATGCCTATCGGCAACCATATCTGGAATGGCTATCGGCACCTATATTTGAAATGCCTATCGGCTTCTATATCTGAAATGCCTATCGGCACCTATTTTTAAAATGCCAATCGGCAACTATATCTGAAATGCCTATCGGCACCTATATCTGAAATGCCTATCGACACCTATATCTGAAATGCCTATCGACACCTATATCTGAAATGCCTATCGACACCTATATCTGAAATGTCTATCGACACCTATATCTGAAATGCCTATCGACACCTATATCTGAAATGCCTATCGACACCTATATCTGAAATGCCTATCGACACCTATATCTGAAATGCTTATCGACACCTATTTTTGAAATGCCTATCGGAAACTACATCTGAAATGCCTATCAGCACCTATAGTTGAAATGCCTATTGGCAACCATATCTGGAATGCCTATCGGCACCTATATTTGAAATGCCTATCGGCTTCTATATGTGAAATACCTATCGGCACCTATTTTTAAAATGCCAATCGGCAACTATATCTGAAATGCCTATCGGCACTTATATCTGAAATGCCTATCGACACCTATATCTGAAATGCCTATCGACACGTATATCTGAAATGCCTATCGACACCTATATCTGAAATGCCTATCGACACCTATATCTGAAATGCCTATCGACACCTATATCTGAAATGCCTATCGACACCTATATCTGAAATGCTTATCGACACCTATTTTTGAAATGCCTATCGGAAACTACATCTGAAATGCCTATCAGCACCTATAGTTGAAATGCCTATTGGCAACCATATCTGGAATGCCTATCGGCACCTATATTTGAAATGCCTATCGGCTTCTATATCTGAAATACCTATCGGCACCTATTTTTAAAATGCCAATCGGCAACTATATCTGAAATGCCTATCGGCACTTATATCTGAAATGCCTATCGACACCTATATCTGAAATGCCTATCGACACCTATATCTGAAATGCCTATCGACACCTATATCTGAAATGCCTATCGACACCTATATCTGAAATGCCTATCGACACCTATATCTGAAGTGCCTATCGACACCTATATCTGAAATGCCTATCGACACCTATATCTGAAATGCCTATCGACACCTATATCTGAAATGCCTATCGACACCTATTTTTGAAATGCCTATCGGAAACTACATCTGAAATGCCTATCAGCACCTATATTTGAAATGCCTATCGGCAACCATATCTGGAATGCCTATCGGCACCTATATTTGAAATGCCTATCGTCTTCTATATCTGAAATGCCTATCGGCACCTATTTTTAAAATGCCAATCGGCAACTATATCTGAAATGCCTATCGGCACCTATATCTGAAATGCCTATCGGCACCTATATCTGAAATGCCTATCGACACCTATATCTGAAATGCCTATCGACACCTATATCTGAAATGCCTATCGACACCTATATCTGAAATGCCTATCGACACCTATATCTGAAATGCCTATCGACACCTATATCTGAAATGCCTATCGACACCTATATCTGAAATGCCTATCGAAACCTATTTTTGAAATGCCTATCGGAAACTACATCTGAAATGCCTATCAGCACCTATATTTGAAATGCCTATCGGCAACCTTATCTGGAATGCCTATCGGCACCTATATTTGAAATGCCTATCGGCTTCTATATCTGAAATGCCTATCGGCACCTATTTTTAAAATGCCAATCGGCAACTATATCTGAGATGCCTATCGGCACCTATATCTGAAATGCCTATCGACACCTATATCTGAAATGCCTATCGACACCTATATCTGAAATGCCTATCGACACCTATATCTGAAATGCCTATCGACACCTATATCTAAAATGCCTATCGACACCTATTTTTGAAATGCCTATCGGAAACTACATCTGAAATGCCCATCAGCACCTATATTTGAAATGCCTATTGGCAACCATATCTGGAATGCCTATCGGCACCTATATTTGAAATGCCTATCGGCTTCTATATCTGAAATGCCTATCGGCACCTATTTTTAAAATGCCAATCGGCAACTATATCTGAAATGCCTATCGGCACTTATATCTGAAATGCCTATCGACACCTATATCTGAAATGCTTATCGACACCTATATCTGAAATGCCTATCGACACCTATATCTGAAATGCCTATCGACACCTATATCTGAAATGCCTATCTAAACCTATATCTGAAATGCCTATCGACACCTATATCTGAAATGCCTTTCGACACCTATATCTGAAATGCCTATCGACACCTATTTTTGAAATGCCTATCGGAAACTACATCTGAAATGCCTATCAGCACCTATATTTGAAATGCCTATCGGCAACCATATCTGGAATTCCTATCGGCACCTATATTTGAAATGCCTATCGGCTTCTATATCTGAAATGCCTATCGGCACCTATTTTTAAAATGCCAATCGGCAACTATATCTGAAATGCCTATCGGCACCTATATCTGAAATGCCTATCGACACCTATATCTGAAATTCCTATCGACACCTATATCTGAAATGCCTATCGACACCTATATCTGAAATGCCTATCGTCACCTATATCTGAAATGCCTATCGACACCTATATCTGAAATGCCTAGCGACACCTATATCTGAAATGCCTATCGACACCTATATCTGAAATGCCTATCGACACCTATTTTTGAAATGCCTATCGGAAACTACATCTGAAATGCCTATCAGCACCTATATTTGAAATGCCTATTGGCAACCATATCTGGAATGCCTATCGGCACCTATATTTGAAATGCCTATCGGCTTCTATATCTGAAATGCCTATCGGCACCTATTTTTAAAATGCCAATCGGCAACTATATCTGAAATGCCTATCGGCACCTATATCTGAAATGCCTATCGACACCTATATCTGAAATGCCTATCGACACCTATATCTGAAATGCCTATCGACACCTATATCTGAAATGCCTCTCGACACCTATATCTGAAATGCCTATCGACACCTATATCTGAAATGCCTATCGACACCTATATCTGAAATGCCTATCGACACCTATATCTGAAATGCCTATCGACACCTATTTTTGAAATGCCTATCGGAAACTACATCTGAAATGCCTATCAGCACCTATATTTGAAATGCCTATCGGCAACCATATCTGGAATGCCTATTGGCACCTATATTTGAAATGCCTATCGGCTTATTTATCTAAAATGCCTATCGGCACCTATTTTTAAAATGCCAATCGGCAACTATATCTGAAATGCCTATCGGCACCTATATCTGAAATGCCTATCGACACCTATATCTGAAATGCCTATCGACACCTATATCTGAAATGCCTATCGACACCTATATCTGAAATGCCTATCGACACCTATATCTGAAATGCCAATCGACACCTATTTTTGAAATGCCTATCGGAAACTACATCTGAAATGCCTATCAGCACCTAAATTTGAAATGCCTATCGGCAACCATATCTGGAATGCCTATCGGCACCTATATTTGAAATGCCTATCGGCTTCTATATCTGAAATGCCTATCGGCACCTATTTTTAAAATGCCAATCGGCAACTATATCTGAAATGCCTATCGGCACCTATATCTGAAATGCCTATCGACTCCTATATCTGAAATGCCTATCGACACCTATATCTGAAATGCCTATCGACACCTATATCTGAAATGCCTATCGACACCAATATCTGAAATGCCTATCGACACCTATATCTGAAATGCCTATCGACACCTATATCTGAAATGCCTATCGACACCTATTTTTGAAATGCCTATCGGAAACTACATCTGAAATGCCTATCAGCACCTATATTTGAAATGCCTATCGGCAACCATATCTGGAATGCCTATCGGCACTTATATTTGAAATGCCTATCGGCTTCTATATCTGAAATGCCTATCGGCACCTATTTTTAAAATGCCATTTGGCAACTATATCTGAAATGCCTATCGGCACCTATATCTGAAATGCCTATCGACACCTATATCTGAAAGGCCTATCGACACCTATATCTGAAATGCCTATCGACACCTATATCTGAAATGCCTATCGACACCTATATCTGAAATGCCTATCGACACCTATATCTGAAATGCCTATCGACACCTATATCTGAAATGCCTATCGACACCTATATCTGAAATGCCTATCGACACCTATATCTGAAATGCCTATCGACACCTATTTTTGAAATGCCTATCGGAAACTACATCTGAAATGCCTATCAGCACCTATATTTGAAATGCCTATCGGCAACCATATCTGCAATGGCTATCGGCACCTATATTTGAAATGCCTATCGGCTTCTATATCTGAAATGCCTATCGGCACCTATTTTTAAAATGCCAATCGGCAACTATATCTGAAATGCCTATCGGCACCTATATCTGAAATGCCTATCGACACCTATATCTGAAATGCCTATCGACACCTATATCTGAAATGCCTATCGACACCTATATCTGAAATGCCTATCGACTCCTATATCTGAAATGCCTATCGACACCTATATCTGAAATGCCTATCGACACCTATATCTGAAATGCCTATCGACACCTATTTTTGAAATGCCTATCGGAAACTACATCTGAAATGCCTATCAGCACCTATATTTGAAATGCCTATCGGCAACCATATCTGGAATGCCTATCGGCACCTATATTTGAAATGCCTATCGGCTTCTATATCTGAAATGCCTATCGGCACCTATTTTTAAAATGCCAATCGGCAACTATATCTGAAATGCCTATCGGCACCTATATCTGAAATGCCTATCGACACCTATATCTGAAATGCCTATCGACACCTATATCTGAAATGCCTATCGATACCTATTTTTGAAATGCCTATCGGAAACTACATCTGAAATGCCTATCAGCACCAAAATTTGAAATGCCTATCGGCAACCATATCTGGAATGCCTATCGGCACCTATATTTGAAATGCCTATCGGCTTCTATATCTGAAATGCCTATCGGCACCTATTTTTAAAATGCCAATCGGCAACTATATCTGAAATGCCTATCGGCACCTATATCTGAAATGCCTATCGACACCTATATCTGAAATGCCTATCGACACCTATATCTGAAATGCCTATCGACACCTATATCTGAAATGCCTATCGACACCTATATCTGAAATGCCTATCGACACCTATATCTGAAATGCCTATCGACACCTATATCTGAAATGCCTATCGACACCTATATCTGAAATGCCTATTGACACCTATTTTTGAAATGCCTATCGGAAACTACATCTGAAATGCCTATCAGCATCTATATTTGAAATGCCTATCGGCAACCATATCTGGAATGCCTATCGGCACCTATATTTGAAATGCCTATCGGCTTCTATATCTGAAATGCCTATCGGCACCTATTTTTGAAATGCCAATCGGCAACTATATCTGAAATGCCTATCGGCACCTATATCTGAAATGCCTATCGACACCTATATCTGAAATGCCTATCGATACCTATATCTGAAATGTTTATCGACACCTATATCTGAAATGCCTATCGACACCTATATCTGAAATGCCTATCGACACCTATATCTGAAATGCCTATCGACACCTATATCTGAAATGCCTATCGACACCTATATCTGAAATGCCTATCGACACCTATATCTGAAATGCCTATCGACACCTATTTTTGAAATGCCTATCGGAAACTACATCTGAAATGCCTATCAGCACCTATATTTGAAATGCCTATCGGCAACCATATCTGGAATGCCTATCGGCACCTATATTTGAAATGCCTATCGGCTTCTATATCTGAAATGCCTATCGGCACCTATTTTTAAAATGCCAATCGGCAACTATATCTGAAATGCCTATCGGCACCTATATCTGAAATGCCTATCGACACCTATATCTGAAATGCCTATCGACACCTATATCTGAAATGCCTATCGACACCTATATCTGAAATGCCTATCGACACCTATATCTGAAATGCCTATCGACACCTATATCTGAAATGCCTATCGACACCTATATCTGAAATGCCTATCGACACCTATATCTGAAATGCCTATCGACACCTATTTTTGAAATGCCTATCGGAAACTACATCTGAAATGCCTATCAGCACCTATATTTGAAATGCCTATCGGCAACCATATCAGGAATGCCTATCGGCACCTATATTTGAAATGCCTATCGGCTTCTATATCTGAAATGCCTATCGGCACCTATTTTTAAAATGCCAATCGGCAACTATATCTGAAATGCCCATCGGCACCTATATCTGAAATGCCTATCGACACCTATATCTGAAATGCCTATCGACACCTATATCTGAAATGCCTATCGACACCTATATCTGAAATGCCTATCGACACCTATATCTGAAATGCCTATCGACACCTATATCTGAAATGCCTATCGACACCTATATCTGAAATGCCTATCGACACCTATATCTGAAATGCCTATCGACACCTATTTTTGAAATGCCTATCGGAAACTACATCTGAAATGCCTATCAGCACCTATATTTGAAATGCCTATCGGCAACCATATCTGGAATGCCTATCGGCACCTATATTTGAAATGCCTATCGGCTTCTATATCTGAAATGCCTATCGGCACCTATTTTTAAAATGCCAATCGGCAACTATATCTGAAATGCCTATCGGCACCTATATCTGAAATGCCTATCGACACCTATATCTGAAATGCCTATCGACACCTATATCTGAAATGCCTATCGACACCTATATCTGAAATGTCTATCGACACCTATATCTGAAATGCCTATCGACACCTATATCTGAAATGCCTATCGACACCTATATCTGAAATGCCTATCGACACCTATATCTGAAATGCTTATCGACACCTATTTTTGAAATGCCTATCGGAAACTACATCTGAAATGCCTATCAGCACCTATAGTTGAAATGCCTATTGGCAACCATATCTGGAATGCCTATCGGCACCTATATTTGAAATGCCTATCGGCTTCTATATCTGAAATACCTATCGGCACCTATTTTTAAAATGCCAATCGGCAACTATATCTGAAATGCCTATCGGCACTTATATCTGAAATGCCTATCGACACCTATATCTGAAATGCCTATCGACACCTATATCTGAAATGCCTATCGACACCTATATCTGAAATGCCTATCGACACCTATATCTGAAATGCCTATCGACACCTATATCTGAAATGCCTATCGACACCTATATCTGAAATGCTTATCGACACCTATTTTTGAAATGCCTATCGGAAACTACATCTGAAATGCCTATCAGCACCTATAGTTGAAATGCCTATTGGCAACCATATCTGGAATGCCTATCGGCATCTATATTTGAAATGCCTATCGGCTTCTATATCTGAAATACCTATCGGCACCTATTTTTAAAATGCCAATCGGCAACTATATCTGAAATGCCTATCGGCACTTATATCTGAAATGCCTATCGACACCTATATCTGAAATGCCTATCGACACCTATATCTGAAATGCCTATCGACACCTATATCTGAAATGCCTATCGACACCTATATCTGAAATGCCTATCGACACCTATATCTGAAATGCCTATCGACACCTATATCTGAAATGCCTATCGACACCTATTTTTGAAATGCCTATCGGAAACTACATCTGAAATGCCTATCAGCACCTATATTTGAAATGCCTATCGGCAACCATATCTGGAATGCCTATCGGCACCGATATTGGAAATGCCTATCGGCTTCTATATCTGAAATGCCTATCGGCACCTATTTTTAAAATGCCAATCGGCAACTATATCTGAAATGCCTATCGGCACCTATATCTGAAATGCCTATCGACACCTATATCTGAAATGCCTATCGACACCTATATCTGAAATGCCTATCGACACCTATATCTGAAATGCCTATCGACACCTATTTTTGAAATGCCTATCGGAAACTACATCTGAAATGCCTATCAGCACCTATATTTGAAATGCCTATCGGCAACCATATCTGGAATGCCTATCGGCACCTATATTTGAAATGCCTATCGGCTTCTATATCTGAAATGCCTATCGGCACCTATTTTTAAAATGCCAATCGGCAACTATATCTGAAATGCCTATCGGCACCTATATCTGAAATGCCTATCGACTCCTATATCTGAAATGCCTATCGACACCTATATCTGAAATGCCTATCGACACCTATATCTGAAATGCCTATCGACACCTATTTTTGAAATGCCTATCGGAAACTACATCTGAAATGCCTATCAGCACCTATATTTGAAATGCCTATCGGCAACCATATCTGGAATGCCTATCGGCACCTATATTTGAAATGCCTATCGGCTTCTATATCTGAAATGCCTATCGGCACCTATTTTTAAAATGCCATTTGGCAACTATATCTGAAATGCCTATCGGCACCTATATCTGAAATGCCTATCGACACCTATATCTGAAATCCCTATCGACAATTATATCTGAAATGC
This sequence comes from Venustoraphidia nigricollis, assembly GCA_034508555.1. Classification (NCBI taxonomy): domain Eukaryota; kingdom Metazoa; phylum Arthropoda; class Insecta; order Raphidioptera; family Raphidiidae; genus Venustoraphidia; species Venustoraphidia nigricollis. Next base: position 24,626 of record JAVRKA010000558.1, read on the forward strand.
CTATCGACACCTATATCTGAAATGCCTATCGACACCTATATCTGAAATGCCTATCGACACCTATATCTGAAATGCCTATCGACACCTATATCTGAAATGCCTATCGACACCTATATCTGAAATGCCTATCGACACCTATATCTGAAATGCCTATCAAAACCTATTTTTGAAATGCCTATCGGAAACTACATCTGAAATGCCTATCAGCACCTATATTTGAAATGCCTATCGGCAACCATATCTGGAATGCCTATCGGCACCTATATTTGAAATGCCTATCGGCTTCTATATCTGAAATGCCTATCGGCACCTATTTTTAAAATGCCAATCGGCAACTATATCTGAAATGCCTATCGGCACCTATATCTGAAATGCCTATCGACACCTATATCTGAAATGCCTATCGACACCTATATCTGAAATGCCTATCGACACCTATATCTGAAATGCCTATCGACACCTATATCTGAAATGCCTATCGACACCTATATCTGAAATGCCTTGCGACACCTATATCTGAAATGCCTATCGACACCTATATCTGAAATGCCTATCGACACCTATTTTTGAAATGCCTATCGGAAACTACATCTGAAATGCCTATCAGCACCTATATTTGAAATGCCTATTGGCAACCATATCTGGAATGCCTATCGGCACCTATATTTGAAATGCCTATCGGCTTCTATATCTGAAATGCCTATCGGCACCTATTTTTAAAATGCCAATCGGCAACGGTATCTGAAATGCCTATCGGCACTCATATCTGAAATGCCTATCGACACCTATATCTGAAATGCCTATCGACACCTATATCTGAAATGCCTATCGACACCTATATCTGAAATGCCTATCGACACCTATATCTGAAATGCCTATCGACACCTATATCTGAAATGCCTATCGACACCTATATCTGAAATGCCTATCGACACCTATATCTGAAATGCCTATCGACACCTATTTTTGAAATGCCTATCGGAAACTACATCTGAAATGCCTATCAGCACCTATATTTGAAATGCCTATCGGCAACCATATCTGGAATGCCTATCGGCACCTATTTTTGAAATGCCTATCGGCTTCTATATCTGAAATGCCTATCGGCACCTATTTTTAAAATGACAATCGGCAACTATATCTGAAATGCCTATCGGCACCTATATCTGAAATGCCTATCGACTCCTATATCTGAAATGCCTATCGACACCTATATCTGAAATGCCTATCGACACCTATATCTGAAATGCCTATCGACACCTATATCTGAAATGCCTATCGACACCTATATCTGAAATGCCTATCGACACCTATATCTGAAATGCCTATCGACACCTATATCTGAAATGCATATCGACACCTATTTTTGAAATGCCTATCGGAAACTACATCTGAAATGCCTATCAGCACCTATATTTGAAATGCCTATCGGCAACCATATCTGGAATGCCTATCGGCACCTATATTTGAAATGCCTATCGGCTTCTATATCTGAAATGCCTAACGGCACCTATTTTTAAAATGCCATTTGGCAACTATATCTGAAATGCCTATTGGCACCTATATCTAAAATGCCTATCGACACCTATATCTGAAATGCCTATCGACACCTATATCTGAAATGCCTATCGACACCTATATCTGAAATGCCTATCGACACCTATATCTGAAATGCCTATCGACACCTATATCTGAAATGCCTATCGACACCTATATCTGAAATGCCTATCGACACCTATATCTGAAATGCCTATCGACACCTATTTTTGAAATGCCTATCGGAAACTACATCTGGAATGCCTATCAACACCTATATTTGAAATGCCTATCGGCAACCATATCTGGAATGCCTATCGGCACCTATATTTGAAATGCCTATCGGCTTCTATATCTGAAATGCCTATCGGCACCTATTTTTAAAATGCCAATCGGCAACTATATCTGAAATGCCTATCGGCACCTATATCTGAAATGCCTATCGACACCTATATCTGAAATGCCTATCGACACCTATATCTGAAATGCCTATCGACACCTGTATCTGAAATGCCTATCGACACCTATATCTGAAATGCCTATCGACACCTATATCTGAAATGCCTATCGACACCTATATCTGAAATGCCTATCGACACCTATATCTGAAATGCCTATCGACACCTATATCTGAAATGCCTTGCGACACCTATATCTGAAATGCCTATCGACACCTATATCTGAAATGCCTATCGACACCTATTTTTGAAATGCCTATCGGAAACTACATCTGAAATGCCTATCAGCACCTATATTTGAAATGCCTATTGGCAACCATATCTGGAATGCCTATCGGCACCTATATTTGAAATGCCTATCGGCTTCTATATCTGAAATGCCTATCGGCACCTATTTTTAAAATGCCAATCGGCAACGGTATCTGAAATGCCTATCGGCACTTATATCTGAAATGCCTATCGACACCTATATCTGAAATGCCTATCGACACCTATATCTGAAATGCCTATCGACACCTATATCTGAAATGCCTATCGACACCTATATCTGAAATGCCTATCGACACCTATATCTGAAATGCCTATCGACACCTATATCTGAAATGCCTATCGACACCTATATCTGAAATGCCTATCGACACCTATTTTTGAAATGCCTATCGGAAACTACATCTGAAATGCCTATCAGCACCTATATTTGAAATGCCTATCGGCAACCATATCTGGAATGCCTATCGGCACCTATTTTTGAAATGCCTATCGGCTACTATATCTGAAATGCCTATCGGCACCTATTTTTAAAATGACAATCGGCAACTATATCTGAAATGCCTATCGGCACCTATATCTGAAATGCCTATCGACTCCTATATCTGAAATGCCTATCGACACCTATATCTGAAATGCCTATCGACACCTATATCTGAAATGCCTATCGACACCTATATCTGAAATGCCTATCGACACCTATATCTGAAATGCCTATCGACACCTATATCTGAAATGCCTATCGACACCTATATCTGAAATGCATATCGACACCTATTTTTGAAATGCCTATCGGAAACTACATCTGAAATGCCTATCAGCACCTATATTTGAAATGCCTATCGGCAACCATATCTGGAATGCCTATCGGCACCTATATTTGAAATGCCTATCGGCTTCTATATCTGAAATGCCTAACGGCACCTATTTTTAAAATGCCATTTGGCAACTATATCTGAAATGCCTATTGGCACCTATATCTAAAATGCCTATCGACACCTATATCTGAAATGCCTATCGACACCTATATCTGAAATGCCTATCGACACCTATATCTGAAATGCCTATCGACACCTATATCTGAAATGCCTATCGACACCTATATCTGAAATGCCTATCGACACCTATATCTGAAATGCCTATCGACACCTATATCTGAAATGCCTATCGACACCTATATCTGAAATGCCTATCGACACCTATTTTTGAAATGCCTATCGGAAACTACATCTGGAATGCCTATCAGCACCTATATTTGAAATGCCTATCGGCAACCATATCTGGAATGCCTATCGGCACCTATATTTGAAATGCCTATCGGCTTCTATATCTGAAATGCCTATCGGCACCTATTTTTAAAATGCCAATCGGCAACTATATCTGAAATGCCTATCGGCACCTATATCTGAAATGCCTATCGACACCTATATCTGAAATGCCTATCGACACCTATATCTGAAATGCCTATCGACACCTATATCTGAAATGCCTATCGACACCTATATCTGAAATGCCTATCGACACCTATATCTGAAATGCCTATCGACACCTATATCTGAAATGCCTATCGACACCTATATCTGAAATGCCTATCGACACCTATTTTTGAAATGCCTATCGGAAACTACATCTGAAATGCCTATCAGCACCTATATTTGAAATGCCTATCGGCAACCATATCTGGAATGCCTATCGGCACCTATATTTGAAATGCCTATCGGCTTCTATATCTGAAATGCCTATCGGCACCTATTTTTAAAATGCCAATCGGCAACTATATCTGAAATGCCTATCGGCACGTATATCTGAAATGCCTATCGACACCTATATCTGAAATGCCTATCGACACCTATATCTGAAATGCCTATCGACACCTATATCTGAAATGCCTATCGACACCTATATCTGAAATGCCTAGCGACACCTATATCTGAAATGCCTATCGACACCTATATCTGAAATGCCTATCGACACCTATTTTTGAAATGCCTATCGGAAACTACATCTGAAATGCCTATCAGCACCTATATTTGAAATGCCTATCGGCAACCATATCTGGAATGCCTATTGGCACCTATATTTGAAATGCCTATCGGCTTCTATATCTAAAATGCCTATCGGCACCTATTTTTAAAATGCCAATCGGCAACTATATCTGAAATGCCTATCGGCACCTATATCTGAAATGCCTATCGACACCTATATCTGAAATGCCTATCGACACCTATATCTGAAATGCCTATCGACACCTATATCTGAAATGCCTATCGACACCTATATCTGAAATGCCAATCGACACCTATTTTTGAAATGCCTATCGGAAACTACATCTGAAATGCCTATCAGCACCTAAATTTGAAATGCCTATCGGCAACCATATCTGGAATGCCTATCGGCACCTATATTTGAAATGCCTATCGGCTTCTATATCTGAAATGCCTATCGGCACCTATTTTTAAAATGCCAATCGGCAACTATATCTGAAATGCCTATCGGCACCTATATCTGAAATGCCTATCGACTCCTATATCTGAAATTCCTATCGACACCTATATCTGAAATGCCTATCGATACCTATATCTGAAATGCCTATCGACACCAATATCTGAAATGCCTATCGACACCTATATCTGAAATGCCTATCGACACCTATATCTGAAATGCCTATCGACACCTATTTTTGAAATGCCTATCGGAAACTACATCTGAAATGCCTATCAGCACCTATATTTGAAATGCCTATCGGCAACCATATCTGGAATGCCTATCGGCACCTATATTTGAAATGCCTATCGGTTTCTATATCTGAAATGCCTATCGGCACCTATATCTGAAATGCCTATCGACACCTATATCTGAAATGCCTATCGACACCTATATCTGAAATGCCTATCGACACCTATATCTGAAATGCCTATCGACACCTATATCTGAAATGCCAATCGACACCTATTTTTGAAATGCCTATCGGAAACTACATCTGAAATGCCTATCAGCACCTAAATTTGAAATGCCTATCGGCAACCATATCTGGAATGCCTATCGGCACCTATATTTGAAATGCCTATCGGCTTCTATATCTGAAATGCCTATCGGCACCTATTTTTAAAATGCCAATCGGCAACTATATCTGAAATGCCTATCGGCACCTATATCTGAAATGCCTATCGACTCCTATATCTGAAATTCCTATCGACACCTATATCTGAAATGCCTATCGATACCTATATCTGAAATGCCTATCGACACCAATATCTGAAATGCCTATCGACACCTATATCTGAAATGCCTATCGACACCTATATCTGAAATGCCTATCGACACCTATTTTTGAAATGCCTATCGGAAACTACATCTGAAATGCCTATCAGCACCTATATTTGAAATGCCTATCGGCAACCATATCTGGAATGCCTATCGGCACCTATATTTGAAATGCCTATCGGTTTCTATATCTGAAATGCCTATCGGCACCTATATCTGAAATGCCTATCGTCACCTATATCTGAAATGCCTATCGACACCTATATCTGAAATGCCTAACGACACCTATATCTGAAATGCCTATCGACACCTATATCTGAAATGCCTATCGACACCTATTTTTGAAATGCCTATCGGAAACTACATCTGAAATGCCTATCAGCACCTATATTTGAAATGCCTATTGGCAACCATATCTGAAATGCCTATCGGCACCTATATTTGAAATGCCTATCGGCTTCTATATCTGAAATGCCTATCGGCACCTATTTTTAAAATGCCAATCGGCAACTATATCTGAAATGCCTATCGGCACCTATATCTGAAATGCCTATCGACACCTATATCTGAAATGCCTATCGACACCTATATCTGAAATGCCTATCGACACCTATATCTGAAATGCCTCTCGACACCTATATCTGAAATGCCTATCGACACCTATATCTGAAATGCCTATCGACACCTATATCTGAAATGCCTATCGACACCTATATCTGAAATGCCTATCGACACCTATTTTTGAAATGCCTATCGGAAACTACATCTGAAATGCCTATCAGCACCTATATTTGAAATGCCTATCGGCAACCATATCTGGAATGCCTATTGGCACCTATATTTGAAATGCCTATCGGCTTCTATATCTAAAATGCCTATCGGCACCTATTTTTAAAATGCCAATCGGCAACTATATCTGAAATGCCTATCGGCACCTATATCTGAAATGCCTATCGACACCTATATCTGAAATGCCTATCGACACCTATATCTGAAATGCCTATCGACACCTATATCTGAAATGCCTATCGACACCTATATCTCAAATGCCAATCGACACCTATTTTTGAAATGCCTATCGGAAACTACATCTGAAATGCCTATCAGCACCTAAATTTGAAATGCCTATCGGCAACCATATCTGGAATGCCTATCGGCACCTATATTTGAAATGCCTATCGGCTTCTATATCTGAAATGCCTATCGGCACCTATTTTTAAAATGCCAATCGGCAACTATATCTGAAATGCCTATCGGCACCTATATCTGAAATGCCTATCGACTCCTATATCTGAAATGCCTATCGACACCTATATCTGAAATGCCTATCGACACCTATATCTGAAATGCCTATCGACACCAATATCTGAAATGCCTATCGACACCTATATCTGAAATGCCTATCGACACCTATATCTGAAATGCCTATCGACACCTATTTTTGAAATGCCTATCGGAAACTACATCTGAAATGCCTATCAGCACCTATATATGAAATGCCTATCGGCAACCATATCTGGAATGCCTATCGGCACCTATATTTGAAATGCCTATCGGCTTCTATATCTGAAATGCCTATCGGCACCTATTTTTAAAATGCCATTTGGCAACTATATCTGAAATGCCTATCGGCACCTATATCTGAAATGCCTATCGACACCTATATCTGAAATGCCTATCGACACCTATATCTGAAATGCCTATCGACACCTATATCTGAAATGCCTATCGACACCTATATCTGAAATGCCTATCGACACCTATATCTGAAATGCGTATCGACACCTATATCTGAAATGCCTATCGACACCTATATCTGAAATGCCTATCGACACCTATATCTGAAATGCCTATCGACACCTATTTTTGAAATGCCTATCGGAAAAACATCTGAAATGCCTATCAGCACCTATATTTGAAATGCCTATCGGCAACCATATCTGGAATGCCTATCGGCACCTATATTTGAAATGCCTATCGGCTTCTATATCTGAAATGCCTATCGGCACCTATTTTTAAAATGCCAATCGGCAACTATATCTGAAATGCCTATCGGCACCTATATCTGAAATGCCTATCGACACCTATATCTGAAATGCCTATCGACACCTATATCTGAAATGCCTATCGACACCTATATCTGAAATGCCTATCGACACCTATATCTGAAATGCCTATCGACACCTATATCTGAAATGCCTATCGACACCTATATCTGAAATGCCTATCGACACCTATTTTTGAAATGCCTTTCGGAAACTACATCTGAAATGCCTATCAGCACCTATATTTGAAATGCCTATCGGCAACCATATCTGGAATGCCTATCGGCACCTATATTTGAAATGCCTATCGGCTTCTATATCTGAAATGCCTATCGGCACCTATTTTTAAAATGCCAATCGGCAACTATATCTGAAATGCCTATCGGCACCTATATCTGAAATGCCTATCGACACCTATATCTGAAATGCCTATCGACACCTATATCTGAAATGCCTATCGATACCTATTTTTGAAATGCCTATCGGAAACTACATCTGAAATGCCTATCAGCACATAAATTTGAAATGCCTATCGGCAACCATATCTGGAATGCCTATCGGCACCTATATTTGAAATGCCTATCGGCTTCTATATCTTAAATGCCTATCGGCACCTATTTTTAAAATGCCAATCGGCAACTATATCTGAAATGCCTATCGGCACCTATATCTGAAATGCCTATCGACACCTATATCTGAAATGCCTATCGACACCTATATCTGAAATGCCTATCGACACCTATATCTGAAATGCCTATCGACACCTATATCTGAAATGCCTATCGACACCTATATCTGAAATGCCTATCAGCACCTATATTTGAAATGCCTATCGGCAACCATATCTGGAATGCCTATCGGCCCCTATATTTGAAATGCCTATCGGCTTCTATATCTGAAATGCCTATCGGCACCTATTTTTGAAATGCCAATCGGCAACTATATCTGAAATGCCTATCGGCACCTATATCTGAAATGCCTATCGACACCTATATCTGAAATGCCTATCGATACCTATATCTGAAATGTTTATCGACACCTATATCTGAAATGCCTATCGACACCTATATCTGAAATGCCTATCGACACCTATATCTGAAATGCCTATCGACACCTATATCTGAAATGCCTATCGACACCTATATCTGAAATGCCTATCGACACCTATATCTGAAATGCCTATCGACACCTATTTTTAAAATGCCTATCGGAAACTACATCTGAAATGCCTATCAGCACCTATATTTGAAATGCCTATCGGCAACCATATCTGGAATGCCTATCGGCACCTATATTTGAAATGCCTATCGGCTTCTATATCTGAAATGCCTATCGGCACCTATTTTTAAAATGCCAATCGGCAACTATATCTGAAATGCCTATCGGCACCTATATCTGAAATGCCTATCGACACCTATATCTGAAATGCCTATCGACACCTATATCTGAAATGCCTATCGACACCTATATCTGAAATGCCTATCGACACCTATATCTGAAATGCCTATCGACACCTATATCTGAAATGCCTATCGACACCTATATCTGAAATGCCTATCGACACCTATATCTGAAATGCCTATCGACACCTATTTTTGAAATGCCTATCGGAAACTACATCTGAAATGCCTATCAGCACCTATTTTTGAAATGCCTATCGGCAACCATATCTGGAATGCCTATCGGCACCTATATTTGAAATGCCTATCGGCTTCTATATCTGAAATGCCTATCGGCACCTATTTTTAAAATGCCAATCGGCAACTATATCTGAAATGCCTATCGGCACCTATATCTGAAATGCCTATCGACACCTATATCTGAAATGCCTATCGACACCTATATCTGAAATGCCTATCGACACCTATATCTGAAATGCCTATCGACACCTATATCTGAAATGCCTATCGACACCTATATCTGAAATGCCTATCGACACCTATATCTGAAATGCCTATCGACACCTATATCTGAAATGCCTATCGACACCTATATCTGAAATGCCTATCGACACCTATTTTTGAAATGCCTATCGGAAACTACATCTGAAATGCCTATCAGCACCTATATTTGAAATGCCTATCGGCAACCATATCTGGAATGCCTATCGGCACCTATATTTGAAATGCCTATCGGCTTCTATATCTGAAGTGCCTATCGGCACCTATTTTTAAAATGCAAATCGGCAACTATATCTGAAATGCCTATCGGCACCTATATCTGAAATGCCTATCGACACCTATATCTGAAATGCCTATCGACACCTATATCTGAAATGCCTATCGACACCTATATCTGAAATGTCTATCGACACCTATATCTGAAAAGCCTATCGACACCTATATCTGAAATGCCTATCGACACCTATATCTGAAATGCCTATCGACACCTATATCTGAAATGCTTATCGACACCTATTTTTGAAATGCCTATCGGAAACTACATCTGAAATGCCTATCAGCACCTATAGTTGAAATGCCTATTGGCAACCATATCTGGAATGCCTATCGGCACCTTTATTTGAAATGCCTATCGGCTTCTATATCTGAAATACCTATCGGCACCTATTTTTAAAATGCCAATCGGCAACTATATCTGAAATGCCTATCGGCACTTATATCTGAAATGCCTATCGACACCTATATCTGAAATGCCTATCGACAAATATATCTGAAATGCCTATCGACACCTATATCTGAAATGCCTATCGACACCTATATCTGAAATGCCTATCGACACGTATATCTGAAATGCCTATCGACACCTATATCTGAAATGCTTATCGACACCTTTTTTTGAAATGCCTATCGGAAACTACATCTGAAATGCCTATCAGCACCTATAGTTGAAATGCCTATTGGCAACCATATCTGGAATGCCTATCGGCACCTATATTAGAAATGCCTATCGGCTTCTATATCTGAAATACCTATCGGCACCTATTTTTAAAATGCCAATCGGCAACTATATCTGAAATGCCTATCGGCACTTATATCTGAAATGCCTATCGACACCTATATCTGAAATGCCTATCGACACCTATATCTGAAATGCCTATCGACACCTATATCTGAAATGCCTATCGACACCTATATCTGAAATGCCTATCGACACCTATATCTGAAATGCCTATCGACACCTATATCTGAAATGCCTATCGACACCTATTTTTGAAATGCCTATCGGAAACTACATCTGAAATGCCTATCAGCACCTATATTTGAAATGCCTATCGGCAACCATATCTGGAATGCCTATCGGCACCTATATTTGAAATGCCTATCGGCTTCTATATCTGAAATGCCTATCGGCACCTATTTTTAAAATGCCATTTGGCAACTATATCTGAAATGCCTATCGGCACCTATATCTGAAATGCCTATCGACACCTATATCTGAAATGCCTATCGACACCTATATCTGAAATGCCTATCGACACCTATATCTGAAATGCCTATCGACACCTATATCTGAAATGCCTATCGACACCTATATCTGAAATGCCTATCGACACCTATATCTGAAATGCCTATCGACACCTATATCTGAAATGCCTATCGACACCTATATCTGAAATGCCTATCGACACCTATTTTTGAAATGCCTATCGGAAACTACATCTGAAATGCCTATCAGCACCTATATTTGAAATGCCTATCGGCAACCATATCTGGAATGCCTATCGGCACCTATATTTGAAATGCCTATCGGCTTCTATATCTGAAATGCCTATCGGCACCTATTTTTAAAATGCCAATCGGCAACTATATCTGAAATGCCTATCGGCACCTATATCTGAAATGCCTATCGACACCTATATCTGAAATGCCTATCGACACCTATATCTGAAATGCCTATCGACACCTATATCTGAAATGCCTATCGACACCTATTTTTGAAATGCCTATCGGAAACTACATCTGAAATGCCTATCAGCACCTATATTTGAAATGCCTATCGGCAACCATATCTGGAATGCCTATCGGCACCTATATTTGAAATGCCTATCGGCTTCTATATCTGAAATGCCTATCGGCACCTATTTTTAAAATGCCAATCGGCAACTATATCTGAAATGCCTATCGGCACCTATATCTGAAATGCCTATCGACTCCTATATCTGAAATGCCTATCGACACCTATATCTGAAATGCCTATCGACACCTATATCTGAAATGCCTATCGTCACCTATTTTTGAAATGCCTATCGGAAACTACATCTGAAATGCCTATCAGCACCTATATTTGAAATGCCTATCGGCAACCATATCTGGAATGCCTATCGGCACCTATATTTGAAATGCCGATCGGCTTCTATATCTGAAATGCCTATCGGCACCTATTTTTAAAATGCCATTTGGCAACTATATCTGAAATGCCTATCGGCACCTATATCTGAAATGCCTATCGACACCTATATCTGAAATGCCTATCGACACCTATATCTGAAATGCCTATCGACACCTATATCTGAAATGCCTATCGACACCTATATCTGAAATGCCTATCGACACCTATTTTTGAAATGCCTATCGGAAACTACATCTGAAATGCCTATCAGCACCTATATTTGAAATGCCTATCGGCAACCATATCTGGAATGCCTATCGGCACCTATATTTGAAATGCCTATCGGCTTCTATATCTGAAATGCCTATCGGCACCTATTTTTAAAATGCCAATCGGCAACTATATCTGAAATGCCTATCGGCACCTATATCTGAAATGCCTATCGACACCTATATCTGAAATGCCTATCGACACCTATATTTGAAATGCCTATCGACACCTATATCTGAAATGCCTATCGACACCTATATCTGAAATGCCTATCGACACCTATATCTGAAATGCCTATCGACACCTATATCTGAAATGCCTATCGACACCTATATCTGAAATGCCTATCGACACCTATTTTTGAAATGCCTATCGGAAACTACATCTGAAATGCCTATCAGCACCTATATTTGAAATGCCTATTGGCAACCATATCTGGAATGCCTATCGGCACCTATATTTGAAATGCCTATCGGCTTCTATATCTGAAATGCCTATCGGCACCTATTTTTAAAATGCCAATCGGCAACGGTATCTGAAATGCCTATCGGCACTTATATCTGAAATGCCTATCGACACCTATATCTGAAATGCCTATCGACACCTATATCTGAAATGCCTATCGACACCTATATCTGAAATGCCTATCGACACCTATATCTGAAATGCCTATCGACACCTATATCTGAAATGCCTATCGACACCTATATCTGAAATGCCTATCGACACCTATTTTTGAAATGCCTATCGGAAACTACATCTGAAATGCCTATCAGCACCTATATTTGAAATGCCTATCGGCAACCATATCTGGAATGCCTATCGGCACCTATATTTGAAATGCCTATCGGCTTCTATATCTGAAATGCCTATCGGCACCTATTTTTAAAATGCCAATCGGCAACTATATCTGAAATGCCTATCGGCACCTATATCTGAAATGCCTATCGACTCCTATATCTGAAATGCCTATCGACACCTATATCTGAAATGCCTATCGACAACTATATCTGAAATGCCTATCGACACCTATATCTGAAATGCCTATCGACACCTATATCTGAAATGCCTATCGACACCTATATCTGAAATGCCTATCGACACCTATATCTGAAATGCATATCGACACCTATTTTTGAAATGCCTATCGGAAACTACATCTGAAATGCCTATCAGCACCTATATTTGAAATGCCTATCGACACCTATATCTGAAATGCCTATCGACACCTATATCTGAAATGCCTATCGACACCTATATCTGAAATGCCTATCGACACCTATATCTGAAATGCCTATCGACACCTATTTTTGAGATGCCTATCGGAAACTACATCTGAAATGCCTATCAGCACCTATATTTGAAATGCCTATCGGCAACCATATCTGGAATGCCTATCGGCACCTATATTTGAAATGCCTATCGGCTTCTATATCTGAAATGTCTATCGGCACCTATTTTTAAAATGCCAATCGGCAACTATATCTGAAATGCCTATCGGCACCTATATCTGAAATGCCTATCGACACCTATATCTGAAATGCCTATCGACACCTATATCTGAAATGCTTATCGACACCTATATCTGAAATGCCTATCGACACCTATATCTGAAATGCCTATCGACACGTATTTTTGAAATGCCTATCGGAAACTACATCTGAAATGCTTATCAGCACCTATATTTGAAATGCCTATCGGCAACCATATCTGGAATGCCTATCGGCACCTATATTTGAAATGCCTATCGGCTTCTATATCTGAAATGCCTAACGGCACCTATTTTTAAAATGCCATTTGGCAACTATATCTGAAATGCCTATCGGCACGTATATCTGAAATGCCTATCGACACCTATATCTGAAATGCCTATCGACACCTATATCTGAAATGCCTATCGACACCTATATCTGAAATGCCTATCGACACCTATATCTGAAATGCCTATCGACACCTATATCTGAAATGCCTATCGACACCTATATCTGAAATGCCTATCGACACCTATATCTGAAATGCCTATCGACACCTATATCTGAAATGCCTATCGACACCTATTTTTGAAATGCCTATCGGAAACTACATCTGAAATGCCTATCAGCACCTATATTTGAAATGCCTATCGGCAACCATATCTGGAATGCCTATCGGCACCTATATTTGAAATGCCTATCGGCTTCTATATCTGAAATGCCTATCGGCACCTATTTTTAAAATGCCAATCGGCAACTATATCTGAAATGCCTATCGGCACCTATATCTGAAATGCCTATCGACACCTATATCTGAAATGCCTATCGACACCTATATCTGAAATGCCTATCGACACCTATATCTGAAATGCCTATCGACACCTATATCTGAAATGCCTATCGACACCTATATCTGAAATGCCTATCGACACCTATATCTGAAATGCCTATCGACACCTATATCTGAAATGCCTATCGACACCTATTTTTGAAATGCCTATCGGAAACTACATCTGAAATGCCTATCAGCACCTATATTTGAAATGCCTATCGGCAACCATATCTGGAATGCCTATCGGCACCTATATTTGAAATGCCTATCGGCTTCTATATCTGAAATGCCTATCGGCACCTATTTTTAAAATGCCAATCGGCAACTATATCTGAAATGCCTATCGGCACCTATATCTGAAATGCCTATCGACACCTATATCTGAAATGCCTATCGACACCTATATCTGAAATGCCTATCGACACCTATATCTGAAATGCCTATCGACACCTATATCTGAAATGCCTATCGACACCTATATCTGAAATGCCTATCGACACCTATATCTGAAATGCCTATCGACACCTATATCTGAAATGCCTATCGACACCTATATCTGAAATGCCTATCGACACCTATTTTTGAAATGCCTATCGGAAACTACATCTGAAATGCCTATCAGCACCTATATTTGAAATGCCTATCGGCAACCATATCTGGAATGCCTATCGGCACCTATATTTGAAATGCCTATCGGCTTCTATATCTGAAATGCCTATCGGTACCTATTTTTAAAATGCCAATCGGCAACTATATCTGAGATGCCTATCGGCACCTATATCTGAAATGCCTATCGACACCTATATCTGAAATGCCTATCGACACCTATATCTGAAATGCCTATCGACACCTATATCTGAAATGCCTATCGACACCTATACCAGAAATGCCTATCGACACCTATATCTGAAATGCCTATCGGAAACTACATCTGAAATGCCTATCAGCACCTATATTTGAAATGCCTATTGGCAACCATATCTGGAATGCCTATCGGCACCTATATTTGAAATGCCTATCGGCTTCTATATCTGAAATGCCTATCGGCACCTATTTTTAAAATGCCAATCGGCAACTATATCTGAAATGCCTATCGGCACTTATATCTGAAATGCCTATCGACACCTATATCTGAAATGCCTATCGACACCTATATCTGAAATGCCTATCGACACCTATATCTGAAATGCCTATCGACACCTATATCTGAAATGCCTATCGACACCTATATATGAAATGCCTATCGACACCTATATCTGAAATGCCTTTCGACACCTATATCTGAAATGCCTATCGACACCTATTTTTGAAATGCCTATCGGAAACTACATCTGAAATGCCTATCAGCACCTATATTTGAAATGCCTATCGGCAACCATATCTGGAATGCCTATCGGCACCTTTATTTGAAATGCCTATCGGCTTCTATATCTGAAATGCCTATCGGCACCTATTTTTAAAATGCCAATCGGCAACTATATCTGAAATGCCTATCGGCACCTATATCTGAAATGCCTATCGACACCTATATCTGAAATTCCTATCGACACCTATATCTGAAATGCCTATCGACACCTATATCTGAAATGCCTATCGTCACCTATATCTGAAATGCCTATCGACACCTATATCTGAAATGCCTAGCGACACCTATATCTGAAATGCCTATCGACACCTATATCTGAAATGCCTATCGACACCTATTTTTGAAATGCCTATCGGAAACTACATTGAAATGCCCATCAGCACCTATATTTGAAATGCTTATCGGCAACCATATCTGGAATGCCTATCGGCACCTATATTTGAAATGCTTATCGGCTTCTATATCTGAAATGCCTATCGGCACCTATTTTTAAAATGCCAATCGGCAACTATATCTGAAATGCCTATCGGCACCTATATCTGAAATGCCTATCGACACCTATATCTGAAATGCCTATCGACACCTATATCTGAAATGCCTATTGACACCTATATCTGAAATGCCTCTCGACACCTATATCTGAAATGCCTATCGACACCTATATCTGAAATGCCTATCGACACCTATATCTGAAATGCCTATCGACACCTATATCTGAAATGCCTATCGACACCTATTTTTGAAATGCCTATCGGAAACTACATCTGAATTGCCTATCAGCACCTATATTTGAAATGCCTATCGGCAACCATATCTGGAATGCCTATTGGCACCTATATTTGAAATGCCTATCGGCTTCTATATCTAAAATGCCTATCGGCACCTATTTTTAAAATGCCAATCGGCAACTATATCTGAAATGCCTATCGGCACCTATATCTGAAATGCCTATCGACACCTATATCTGAAATGCCTATCGACACCTATATCTGAAATGCCTATCGACACCTATATCTGAAATGCCTATCGACACCTATATCTGAAATGCCTATCGACACCTATTTTTGAAATGCCTATCGGAAACTACATCTGAAATGCCTATCAGCACCTAAATTTGAAATGCCTATCGGCAACCATATCTGGAATGCCTATCGGCACCTATATTTGAAATGCCTATCGGCTTCTATATCTGAAATGCCTATCGGCACCTATTTTTAAAATGCCAATCGGCAACTATATCTGAAATGCCTATCGGCACCTATATCTGAAATGCCTATCGACTCCTATATCTGAAATGCCTATCGACACC
Source organism: Venustoraphidia nigricollis (assembly GCA_034508555.1). Classification (NCBI taxonomy): domain Eukaryota; kingdom Metazoa; phylum Arthropoda; class Insecta; order Raphidioptera; family Raphidiidae; genus Venustoraphidia; species Venustoraphidia nigricollis. Next base: position 41,735 of record JAVRKA010000558.1, read on the forward strand.
TATATCTGAAATGCCTATCGACACCTATATCTGAAATGCCTATCGACACCAATATCTGAAATGCCTATCGACACCTATATCTGAAATGCCTATCGACACCTATATCTGAAATGCCTATCGACACCTATTTTTGAAATGCCTATCGGAAACTACATCTAAAATGCCTATCAGCACCTATATTTGAAATGCCTATCGGCAACCATATTTGGAATGCCTATCGGCACCTATATTTGAAATGCCTATCGGCTTCTATATCTGAAATGCCTATCGGCACCTATTTTTAAAATGCCATTTGGCAACTATATCTGAAATGCCTATCGGCACCTATATCTGAAATGCCTATCGACACCTATATCTGAAATGCCTATCGACACCTATATCTGAAATGCCTATCGACACCTATATCTGAAATGCCTATCGACACCTATATCTGAAATGCCTATCGACACCTATATCTGAAATGCCTATCGACACCTATATCTGAAATGCCTATCGACACCTATATCTGAAATGCCTATCGACACCTATATCTGAAATGCCTATCGACACCTATTTTTGAAATGCCTATCGGAAACTACATCTGAAATGCCTATCAGCACCTATATTTGAAATGCCTATCGGCAACCATATCTGGAATGCCTATCGGCACCTATATTTGAAATGCCTATCGGCTTCTATATCTGAAATGCCTATCGGCACCTATTTTTAAAATGCCAATCGGCAACTATATCTGAAATGCCTATCGGCACCTATATCTGAAATGCCTATCGACACCTATATCTGAAATGCCTATCGACACCTATATCTGAAATGCCTATCGACACCTATATCTGAAATGCCTATCGACACCTATATCTGAAATGCCTATCGACACCTATATCTGAAATGCCTATCGACACCTATATCTGAAATGCCTATCGACACCTATTTTTGAAATGCCTATCGGAAACTACATCTGAAATGCCTATCAGCACCTATATTTGAAATGCCTATCGGCAACCATATCTGGAATGCCTATCGGCACCTATATTTGAAATGCCTATCGGCTTCTATATCTGAAATGCCTATCGGCACCTATTTTTTAAAATGCCAATCGGCAACTATATCTGAAATGCCTATCGGCACCTATATCTGAAATGCCTATCGACACCTATATCTGAAATGCCTATCGACACCTATATCTGAAATGCCTATCGATACCTATTTTTGAAATGCCTATCGGTAACTACATCTGAAATGCCTATCAGCACCTAAATTTGAAATGCCTATCGGCAACCATATCTGGAATGCCTATCGGCACCTATATTTGAAATGCCTATCGGCTTCTATATCTGAAATGCCTATCGGCACCTATTTTTAAAATGCCAATCGGCAACTATATCTGAAATGCCTATCGGCACCTATATCTGAAATGCCTATCGACACCTATATCTGAAATGCCTATCGACACCTATATCTGAAATGCCTATCGACACCTATATCTGAAATGCCTATCGACACCTATATCTGAAATGCCTATCGACACCTATATCTGAAATGCCTATCGACACCTATATCTGAAATGCCTATCGACACCTATATCTGAAATGCCTATCGACACCTATTTTTGAAATGCCTATCGGAAACTACATCTGAAATGCCTATCAGCACCTATATTTGAAATGCCTATCGGCAACCATATCTGGAATGCCTATCGGCACCTATATTTGAAATGCCTATCGGCTTCTATATCTGAAATGCCTATCGGCACCTATTTTTAAAATGCCAATCGGCAACTATATCTGAAATGCCTATCGACACCTATATCTGAAATGCCTATCGACACCTATATCTGAAATGTTTATCGACACCTATATCTGAAATGCCTATCGACACCTATATCTGAAATGCCTATCGACACCTATATCTGAAATGCCTATCGACACCTATATCTGAAATGCCTATCGACACCTATATCTGAAATGCCTATCGACACCTATATCTGAAATGCCTATCGACACCTATTTTTGAAATGCCTATCGGAAACTACATCTGAAATGCCTATCAGCACCTATATTTGAAATGCCTATCGGCAACCATATCTGGAATGCCTATCGGCACCTATATTTGAAATGCCTATCGGCTTCTATATCTGAAATGCCTATCGGCACCTATTTTTAAAATGCCAATCGGCAACTATATCTGAAATGCCTATCGGCACCTATATCTGAAATGCCTATCGACACCTATATCTGAAATGCCTATCGACACCTATATCTGAAATGCCTATCGACACCTATATCTGAAATGCCTATCGACACCTATATCTGAAATGCCTATCGACACCTATATCTGAAATGCCTATCGACACCTATATCTGAAATGCCTATCGACACCTATATCTGAAATGCCTATCGACACCTATATCTGAAATGCTTATCGACACCTATTTTTGAAATGCCTATCGGAAACTACATCTGAAATGCCTATCAGCACCTATAGTTGAAATGCCTATTGGCAACCATATCTGGAATGCCTATCGGCACCTATATTTGAAATGCCTATCGGCTTCTATATCTGAAATACCTATCGGCACCTATTTTTAAAATGCCAATCGGCAACTATATCTGAAATGCCTATCGGCACTTATATCTGAAATGCCTATCGACACCTATATCTGAAATGCCTATCGACACCTATATCTGAAATGCCTATCGACACCTATATCTGAAATGCCTATCGACACCTATATCTGAAATGCCTATCGACACCTATATCTGAAATGCCTATCGACATCTATATCTGAAATGCTTATCGACACCTATTTTTGAAATGCCTATCGGAAACTACATCTGAAATGCCTATCAGCACCTATAGTTGAAATGCCTATTGGCAACCATATCTGGAATGCCTATCGGCACCTATATTTGAAATGCCTATCGGCTTCTATATCTGAAATACCTATCGGCACCTATTTTTAAAATGCCAATCGGCAACTATATCTGAAATGCCTATCGGCACTTATATCTGAAATGCCTATCGACACCTATATCTGAAATGCCTATCGACACCTATATCTGAAATGCCTATCGACACCTATATCTGAAATGCCTATCGACACCTATATCTGAAATGCCTATCGACACCTATATCTGAAATGCCTATCGACACCTATATCTGAAATGCCTATCGACACCTATTTTTTAAATGCCTATCGGAAACTACATCTGAAATGCCTATCAGCACCTATATTTGAAATGCCTATCGGCAACCATATCTGGAATGCCTATCGGCACCTATATTTGAAATGCCTATCGGCTTCTATATCTGAAATGCCTATCGGCACCTATTTTTAAAATGCCATTTGGCAACTATATCTGAAATGCCTATCGGCACCTATATCTGAAATGCCTATCGACACCTATATCTGAAATGCCTATCGACACCTATATCTGAAATGCCTATCGACACCTATATCTGAAATGCCTATCGACACCTATATCTAAAATGCCTATCGACACCTATATCTGAAATGCCTATCGACACCTATATCTGAAATGCCTATCGACACCTATATCTGAGGTGCCTATCGACACCTATATCTGAAATGCCTATCGACACCTATTTTTGAAATGCCTATCGGAAACTACATCTGAAATGCCTATCAGCACCTATATTTGAAGTGCCTATCGGCAACCATATCTGGAATGCCTATCGGCACCTATATTTGAAATGCCTATCGGCTTCTATATCTGAAATGCCTATCGACACCTATATCTGAAATGCCTATCGACACCTATATCTGAAATGCCTATCGACACCTATATCTGAAATGCCTACCGACACCTATATCTGAAATGCCTATCGACACCTATTTTTGAAATGCCTATCGGAAACTACATCTGAAATGCCTATAGCACCTATATTTGAAATGCCTATTGGCAACCATATCTGGAATGCCTATCGGCACCTATATTTGAAATGCCTATCGGCTTCTATATCTGAAATGCCTATCGGCACCTATTTTTAAAATGCCAATCGGCAACTATATCTGAAATGCCTATCGGCACTTATATCTGAAATGCCTATCGACACCTATATCTGAAATGCCTATCGACACCTATATCTGAAATGCCTATCGACACTTATATCTGAAATGCCTATCGACACCTATATCTGAAATGCCTATCGACACCTATATCTGAAATGCCTATCGACACCTATATCTGAAATGCCTATCGACACCTATATCTGAAATGCCTATCGACACCTATTTTTGAAATGCCTATCGGAAACTACATCTTAAATGCCTATCAGCACCTATATTTGAAATGCCTATCGGCTACCATATCTGGAATGCCTATCGGCACCTATATTTGAAATGCCTTTCGGCTTCTATATCTGAAATGCCTATCGGCACCTATTTTTAAAATGCCAATCGGCAAATATATCTGAAATGCCTATCGGCACCTATATCTGAAATGCCTATCGACACCTATATCTGAAATGCCTATCGACACCTATATCTGAAATGCCTATCGACACCTATATCTGAAATGCCTATCGACACCTATATCTGAAATGCCTATCGACACCTATATCTGAAATGCCTATCGACACCTATATCTGAAATGCCTATCGACACCTATATCTGAAATGCCTATCGACACCTATATCTGAAATGCCTATCGACACCTATATCTGAAATGCCTATCGACACCTATATCTGTAATGCCTATCGACACCTATATCTGAAATGCCTATCGACACCTATTTTTGAAATGCCTATCGGAAACTACATCTGAAATGCCTATCAGCACCTATATTTGAAATGCCTATCGGCAACCATATCTGGAATGCTTATCGGCACCTATATTTGAAATGCCTATCGGCTTCTATATCTGAAATGCCTATCGGCACCTATTTTTAAAATGCCAATCGGCAACTATATCTGAGATGCCTATCGGCACCTATATCTGAAATGCCTATCGACACCTATATCTGAAATGCCTATCGACACCTATATCTGAAATGCCTATCGACACCTATATCTGAAATGCCTATCGACACCTATTTTTGAAATGCCTATCGGAAACTACATCTGAAATGCCTATCAGCACCTATATTTGAAATGCCTATCGGCAATCATATCTGGAATGCCTATCGGCACCTATATTTGAAATGCCTATCGGCTTCTATATCTGAAATGCCTATCGGCACCTATTTTTAAAATGGCATTTGGCAACTATATCTGAAATACCTATCGGCACCTATATCTGAAATGCCTATCGACACCTATATCTGAAATGCCTATCGACACCTATATCTGAAATGCCTATCGACACCTATATCTGAAATGCCTATCGACACCTATATCTGAAATGCCTATCGACACCTATATCTGAAATGCCTATCGACACCTATATCTGAAATGCCTATCGACACCTATATCTGAAATGCCTATCGACACCTATATCTGAAATGCCTATCGACACCTATTTTTGAAATGCCTATCGGAAACTACATCTGAAATGCCTATCAGCACCTTTATTTGAAATGCCTATCGGCAACCATATCTGGAATGCCTATCGGCACCTATATTTGAAATGCCTATCGGCTTCTATATCTGAAATGCCTATCGGCACCTATTTTTAAAATGCCAATCGGCAACTATATCTGAAATGCCTATCGGCACCTATATCTGAAATGCCTATCGACACCTATATCTGAAATGCCTATCGACACCTATATCTGAAATGCCTATCGACACCTATATCTGAAATGCCTATCGACACCTATATCTGAAATGCCTATCGACACCTATATCTGAAATGCCTATCGACACCTATATCTGAAATGCCTATCGACACCTATTTTTGAAATGCCTATCGGAAACTACATCTGAAATGCCTATCAGCACCTATATTTGAAATGCCTATCGGCAACCATATCTGGAATGCCTATCGGCACCTATATTTGAAATGCCTATCGGCTTCTATATCTGAAATGCCTATCGGCACCTATTTTTAAAATGCCAATCGGCAACTATATCTGAAATGCCTATCGGCACCTATATCTGAAATGCCTATCGACACCTATATCTGAAATGCCTATCGACACCTATATCTGAAATGCCTATCGACACCTATATCTGAAATGCTTATCGACACCTATATCTGAAATGCCTATCGACACCTATATCTGAAATGCCTATCGACCCCTATATCTGAAATGCCTATCGACACCTATATCTGAAACGCCTATCGACACCTATTTTTGAAATGCCTATCGGAAACTACATCTGAAATGCCTATCAGCACCTATATTTGAAATGCCTATCGGCAACCATATCTGGAATGCCTATCGGCACCTATATTTGAAATGCCTATCGGCTTCTATATCTGAAATGCCTATCGGCACCTATTTTTAAAATGCCAAGCGGCAACTATATCTGAAATGCCTATCGGCACCTATATCTGAAATGCCTATCGACACCTATATCTGAAATGCCTATCGACACCTATATCTGAAATGTTTATCGACACCTATATCTGAAATGCCTATCGACACCTATATCTGAAATGCCTATCGACACCTATATCTGAAATGCCTATCGACACCTATATCTGAAATGCCTATCGACACCTATATCTGAAATGCCTATCGACACCTATATCTGAAATGCCTATCGACACCTATTTTTGAAATGCCTATCGGAAACTACATCTGAAATGCCTATCAGCACCTATATTTGAAATGCCTATCGGCAACCATATCTGGAATGCCTATCGGCACCTATATTTGAAATGCCTATCGGCTTCTATATCTGAAATGCCTATCGGCACCTATTTTTAAAATGCCAATCGGCAACTATATCTGAAATGCCTATCGGCACCTATATCTGAAATGCCTATCGACACCTATATCTGAAATGCCTATCGACACCTATATCTGAAATGCCTATCGACACCTATATCTGAAATGCCTATCGACACCTATATCTGAAATGCCTATCGACACCTATATCTGAATTGCCTATCGACACCTATATCTGAAATGCCTATCGACACCTATATCTGAAATGCCTATCGACACCTATATCTGAAATGCCTATCGACACCTATTTTTGAAATGCCTATCGGAAACTACATCTGAAATGCCTATCAGCACCTATATTTGAAATGCCTATCGGCAACCATATCTGGAATGCCTATCGGCACCTATATTTGAAATGCCTATCGGCTTCTATATCTGAAATGCCTATCGGCACCTATTTTTAAAATGCCAATCGGCAACTATATCTGAAATGCCTATCGGCACCTATATCTGAAAAGCCTATCGACACCTATATCTGAAATGCCTATCGACACCTATATCTGAAATGCCTATCGACACCTATATCTGAAATGCCTATCGACACCTATATCTGAAATGCCTATCGACACCTATATCTGAAATGCCTATCGACACCTATATCTGAAATGCCTATCGACACCTATATCTGAAATGCCTATCGACACCTATATCTGAAATGCCTATCGACACCTATTTTTGAAATGCCTATCGGAAACTACATCTGAAATGCCTATCAGCACCTATATTTGAAATGCCTATCGGCAACCATATCTGGAATGCCTATCGGCACCTATATTTGAAATGCCTATCGGCTTCTATATCTGAAATGCCTATCGGCACCTATTTTTAAAATGCCAATCGGCAACTATATCTGAAATGCCTATCGGCACCTATATCTGAAATGCCTATCGACACCTATATCTGAAATGCCTATCGACACCTATATCTAAAATGCCTATCGACACCTATATTTGAAATGTTTATCGACACCTATATCTGAAATGCCTATCGACACCTATATCTGAAATGCCTATCGACACCTATATCTGAAATGCCTATCGACACCTATATCTGAAATGCCTATCGACACCTATATCTGAAATGCCTATCGACACCTATATCTGAAATGCCTATCGACACCTATTTTTGAAATGCCTATCGGAAACTACATCTGAAATGCCTATCAGCACCTATATTTGAAATGCCTATCGGCAACCATATCTGGAATGCCTATCGGCACCTATATTTGAAATGCCTATCGGCTTCTATATCTGAAATGCCTATCGGCACCTATTTTTAAAATGCCAATCGGCAACTATATCTGAAATGCCTATCGGCACCTATATCTGAAATGCCCATCGACACCTATATCTGAAATGCCTATCGACACCTATATCTGAAATGCCTATCGACACCTAAATCTGAAATGCCTATCGACACCTATATCTGAAATGCCTATCGACACCTATATCTGAAATGCCTATCGACACCTATATCTGAAATGCCTATCGACACCTATATCTGAAATGCCTATCGACACCTATATCTGAAATGCCTATCGACACCTATTTTTGAAATGCCTATCGGAAACTACATCTGAAATGCCTATCAGCACCTATATTTGAAATGCCTATCGGCAACCATATCTGGAATGCCTATCGGCACCTATATTTGAAATGCCTATCGGCTTCTATATCTGAAATGCCTATCGGCACCTATTTTTAAAATGCCAATCGGCAACTATATCTGAAATGCCTATCGGCACCTATATCTGAAATGCCTGTCGACACCTATATCTGAAATGCCTATCGACACCTATATCTGAAATGCCTATCGACACCTATATCTGAAATGTCTATCGACACCTATATCTGAAATGCCTATCGACACCTATATCTGAAATGCCTATCGACACCTATATCTGAAATGCCTATCGACACCTATATCTGAAATGCTTATCGACACCTATTTTTGAAATGCCTATCGAAAACTACATCTGAAATGCCTATCAGCACCTATAGTTGAAATGCCTATTGGCAACCATATCTGGAATGCCTATCGGCACCTATATTTGAAATGCCTATCGGCTTCTATATCTGAACTACCTATCGGCACCTATTTTTAAAATGCCAATCGGCAACTATATCTGAAATGCCTATCGGCACTTATATCTGAAATGCCTATCGACACCTATATCTGAAATGCCTATCGACACCTATATCTGAAATGCCTATCGACACCTATATCTGAAATGCCTATCGACACCTATATCTGAAATGCCTATCGACACCTATATCTGAAATGCCTATCGACACCTATATCTGAAATGCTTATCGACACCTATTTTTGAAATGCCTATCGGAAACTACATCTGAAATGCCTATCAGCACCTATAGTTGAAATGCCTATTGGCAACCATATCTGGAATGCCTATCGGCACCTATATTTGAAATGCCTATCGGCTTCTATATCTGAAATACCTATCGGCACCTATTTTTAAAATGCCAATCGGCAACTATATCTGAAATGCCTATCGGCACTTATATCTGAAATGCCTATCGACACCTATATCTGAAATGCCTATCGACACCTATATCTGAAATGCCTATCGACACCTATATCTGAAATGCCTATCGACACCTATATCTGAAATGCCTATCGACACCTATATCTGAAATGCCTATCGACACCTATATCTGAAATGCATATCGACACCTATTTTTAAAATGCCTATCGGAAACTACATCTGAAATGCCTATCAGCACCTATATTTGAAATGCCTATCGGCAACCATATCTGGAATGCCTATCGGCACCTATATTTGAAATGCCTATCGGCTTCTATATCTGGAATGCCTATCGGCACCTATTTTTAAAATGCCATTTGGCAACTATATCTGAAATGCCTATCGGCACCTATATCTGAAATGCCTATCGACACCTATATCTGAAATGCCTATCGACACCTATATCTGAAATGCCTATCGACACCTATATCTGAAATGCCTATCGACACCTATATCTGAAATGCCTATCGACACCTATATCTGAAATGCCTATCGACACCTATATCTGAAATGCCTATCGACACCTATATCTGAAATGCCTATCGACACCTATTTTTGAAATGCCTATCGGAAACTACATCTGAAATGCCTATCAGCACCTATATTTGAAATGCCTATTGGCAAACATCTGGAATGCCTATCGGCACCTATATTTGAAATGCCTATCGGCTTCTATATCTGAAATGCCTATCGGCACCTATTTTTAAAATGCCAATCGGCAACTATATCTGAAATGCCTATCGGCACTTATATCTGAAATGCCTATCGACACCTATATCTGAAATGCCTATCGACACCTATATCTGAAATGCCTATCGACACCTATATCTGAAATGCCTATCGACACCTATATCTGAAATGCCTATCGACACCTATATCTGAAATGCCTATCGACACCTATATCTGAAATGCCTTTCGACACCTATATCTGAAATGCCTATCGACACCTATTTTTGAAATGCCTATCGGAAACTACATCTGAAATGCCTATCAGCACCTAAATTTGAAATGCCTATCGGCAACCATATCTGGAATGCCTATCGGCACCTATATTTGAAATGCCTATCGGCTTCTATATCTGAAATGCCTATCGGCACCTATTTTTAAAATGCCAATCGGCAACTATATCTGAAATGCCTATCGGCACCTATATCTGAAATGCCTATCGACTCCTATATCTGAAATGCCTATCGACACCTATATCTGAAATGCCTATCGACACCTATATCTGAAATGCCTATCGACACCTATATCTGAAATGCCTATCGACACCTATATCTGAAATGCCTATCGACACCTATATCTGAAATGCCTATCGACACCTATTTTTGAAATGCCTATCGGAAACTACATCTGAAATGCCTATCAGCACCTATATTTGAAATGCCTATCGGCAACCATATCTGGAATGCCTATCGGCACCTATATTTGAAATGCCTATCGGCTTCTATATCTGAAATGCCTATCGGCACCTATTTTTAAAATGCCATTTGGCAACTATATCTGAAATGCCTATCGGCACCTATATCTGAAATGCCTATCGACACCTATATCTGAAATGCCTATCGACACCTATATCTGAGGTGCCTATCGACACCTATATCTGAAATGCCTATCGACACCTATTTTTGAAATGCCTATCGGAAACTACATCTGAAATGCCTATCAGCACCTATATTTGAAGTGCCTATCGGCAACCATATCTGGAATGCCTATCGGCACCTATATTTGAAATGCCTATCGGCTTCTATATCTGAAATGCCTATCGACACCTATATCTGAAATGCCTATCGACACCTATATCTGAAATGCCTATCGACACCTATATCTGAAATGCCTACCGACACCTATATCTGAAATGCCTATCGACACCTATTTTTGAAATGCCTATCGGAAACTACATCTGAAATGCCTATAGCACCTATATTTGAAATGCCTATTGGCAACCATATCTGGAATGCCTATCGGCACCTATATTTGAAATGCCTATCGGCTTCTATATCTGAAATGCCTATCGGCACCTATTTTTAAAATGCCAATCGGCAACTATATCTGAAATGCCTATCGGCACTTATATCTGAAATGCCTATCGACACCTATATCTGAAATGCCTATCGACACCTATATCTGAAATGCCTATCGACACTTATATCTGAAATGCCTATCGACACCTATATCTGAAATGCCTATCGACACCTATATCTGAAATGCCTATCGACACCTATATCTGAAATGCCTATCGACACCTATATCTGAAATGCCTATCGACACCTATTTTTGAAATGCCTATCGAAAACTACATCTTAAATGCCTATCAGCACCTATATTTGAAATGCCTATCGGCTACCATATCTGGAATGCCTATCGGCACCTATATTTGAAATGCCTTTCGGCTTCTATATCTGAAATGCCTATCGGCACCTATTTTTAAAATGCCAATCGGCAAATATATCTGAAATGCCTATCGGCACCTATATCTGAAATGCCTATCGACACCTATATCTGAAATGCCTATCGACACCTATATCTGAAATGCCTATCGACACCTATATCTGAAATGCCTATCGACACCTATATCTGAAATGCCTATCGACACCTATATCTGAAATGCCTATCGACACCTATATCTGAAATGCCTATCGACACCTATATCTGAAATGCCTATCGACACCTATATCTGAAATGCCTATCGACACCTATATCTGAAATGCCTATCGACACCTATATCTGTAATGCCTATCGACACCTATATCTGAAATGCCTATCGACACCTATTTTTGAAATGCCTATCGGAAACTACATCTGAAATGCCTATCAGCACCTATATTTGAAATGCCTATCGGCAACCATATCTGGAATGCTTATCGGCACCTATATTTGAAATGCCTATCGGCTTCTATATCTGAAATGCCTATCGGCACCTATTTTTAAAATGCCAATCGGCAACTATATCTGAGATGCCTATCGGCACCTATATCTGAAATGCCTATCGACACCTATATCTGAAATGCCTATCGACACCTATATCTGAAATGCCTATCGACACCTATATCTGAAATGCCTATCGACACCTATTTTTGAAATGCCTATCGGAAACTACATCTGAAATGCCTATCAGCACCTATATTTGAAATGCCTATCGGCAACCATATCTGGAATGCCTATCGGCACCTATATTTGAAATGCCTATCGGCTTCTATATCTGAAATGCCTATCGGCACCTATTTTTAAAATGCCATTTGGCAACTATATCTGAAATACCTATCGGCACCTATATCTGAAATGCCTATCGACACCTATATCTGAAATGCCTATCGACACCTATATCTGAAATGCCTATCGACACCTATATCTGAAATGCCTATCGACACCTATATCTGAAATGCCTATCGACACCTATATCTGAAATGCCTATCGACACCTATATCTGAAATGCCTATCGACACCTATATCTGAAATGCCTATCGACACCTATATCTGAAATGCCTATCGACACCTATTTTTGAAATGCCTATCGGAAACTACATCTGAAATGCCTATCAGCACCTTTATTTGAAATGCCTATCGGCAACCATATCTGGAATGCCTATCGGCACCTATATTTGAAATGCCTATCGGCTTCTATATCTGAAATGCCTATCGGCACCTATTTTTAAAATGCCAATCGGCAACTATATCTGAAATGCCTATCGGCACCTATATCTGAAATGCCTATCGACACCTATATCTGAAATGCCTATCGACACCTATATCTGAAATGCCTATCGACACCTATATCTGAAATGCCTATCGACACCTATATCTGAAATGCCTATCGACACCTATATCTGAAATGCCTATCGACACCTATATCTGAAATGCCTATCGACACCTATTTTTGAAATGCCTATCGGAAACTACATCTGAAATGCCTATCAGCACCTATATTTGAAATGCCTATCGGCAACCATATCTGGAATGCCTATCGGCACCTATATTTGAAATGCCTATCGGCTTCTATATCTGAAATGCCTATCGGCACCTATTTTTAAAATGCCAATCGGCAACTATATCTGAAATGCCTATCGGCACCTATATCTGAAATGCCTATCGACACCTATATCTGAAATGCCTATCGACACCTATATCTGAAATGCCTATCGACACCTATATCTGAAATGCTTATCGACACCTATATCTGAAATGCCTATCGACACCTATATCTGAAATGCCTATCGACCCCTATATCTGAAATGCCTATCGACACCTATATCTGAAACGCCTATCGACACCTATTTTTGAAATGCCTATCGGAAACTACATCTGAAATGCCTATCAGCACCTATATTTGAAATGCCTATCGGCAACCATATCTGGAATGCCTATCGGCACCTATATTTGAAATGCCTATCGGCTTCTATATCTGAAATGCCTATCGGCACCTATTTTTAAAATGCCAAGCGGCAACTATATCTGAAATGCCTATCGGCACCTATATCTGAAATGCCTATCGACACCTATATCTGAAATGCCTATCGACACCTATATCTGAAATGTTTATCGACACCTATATCTGAAATGCCTATCGACACCTATATCTGAAATGCCTATCGACACCTATATCTGAAATGCCTATCGACACCTATATCTGAAATGCCTATCGACACCTATATCTGAAATGCCTATCGACACCTATATCTGAAATGCCTATCGACACCTATTTTTGAAATGCCTATCGGAAACTACATCTGAAATGCCTATCAGCACCTATATTTGAAATGCCTATCGGCAACCATATCTGGAATGCCTATCGGCACCTATATTTGAAATGCCTATCGGCTTCTATATCTGAAATGCCTATCGGCACCTATTTTTAAAATGCCAATCGGCAACTATATCTGAAATGCCTATCGGCACCTATATCTGAAATGCCTATCGACACCTATATCTGAAATGCCTATCGACACCTATATCTGAAATGCCTATCGACACCTATATCTGAAATGCCTATCGACACCTATATCTGAAATGCCTATCGACACCTATATCTGAATTGCCTATCGACACCTATATCTGAAATGCCTATCGACACCTATATCTGAAATGCCTATCGACACCTATATCTGAAATGCCTATCGACACCTATTTTTGAAATGCCTATCGGAAACTACATCTGAAATGCCTATCAGCACCTATATTTGAAATGCCTATCGGCAACCATATCTGGAATGCCTATCGGCACCTATATTTGAAATGCCTATCGGCTTCTATATCTGAAATGCCTATCGGCACCTATTTTTAAAATGCCAATCGGCAACTATATCTGAAATGCCTATCGGCACCTATATCTGAAAAGCCTATCGACACCTATATCTGAAATGCCTATCGACACCTATATCTGAAATGCCTATCGACACCTATATCTGAAATGCCTATCGACACCTATATCTGAAATGCCTATCGACACCTATATCTGAAATGCCTATCGACACCTATATCTGAAATGCCTATCGACACCTATATCTGAAATGCCTATCGACACCTATATCTGAAATGCCTATCGACACCTATTTTTGAAATGCCTATCGGAAACTACATCTGAAATGCCTATCAGCACCTATATTTGAAATGCCTATCGGCAACCATATCTGGAATGCCTATCGGCACCTATATTTGAAATGCCTATCGGCTTCTATATCTGAAATGCCTATCGGCACCTATTTTTAAAATGCCAATCGGCAACTATATCTGAAATGCCTATCGGCACCTATATCTGAAATGCCTATCGACACCTATATCTGAAATGCCTATCGACACCTATATCTAAAATGCCTATCGACACCTATATTTGAAATGTTTATCGACACCTATATCTGAAATGCCTATCGACACCTATATCTGAAATGCCTATCGACACCTATATCTGAAATGCCTATCGACACCTATATCTGAAATGCCTATCGACACCTATATCTGAAATGCCTATCGACACCTATATCTGAAATGCCTATCGACACCTATTTTTGAAATGCCTATCGGAAACTACATCTGAAATGCCTATCAGCACCTATATTTGAAATGCCTATCGGCAACCATATCTGGAATGCCTATCGGCACCTATATTTGAAATGCCTATCGGCTTCTATATCTGAAATGCCTATCGGCACCTATTTTTAAAATGCCAATCGGCAACTATATCTGAAATGCCTATCGGCACCTATATCTGAAATGCCCATCGACACCTATATCTGAAATGCCTATCGACACCTATATCTGAAATGCCTATCGACACCTAAATCTGAAATGCCTATCGACACCTATATCTGAAATGCCTATCGACACCTATATCTGAAATGCCTATCGACACCTATATCTGAAATGCCTATCGACACCTATATCTGAAATGCCTATCGACACCTATATCTGAAATGCCTATCGACACCTATTTTTGAAATGCCTATCGGAAACTACATCTGAAATGCCTATCAGCACCTATATTTGAAATGCCTATCGGCAACCATATCTGGAATGCCTATCGGCACCTATATTTGAAATGCCTATCGGCTTCTATATCTGAAATGCCTATCGGCACCTATTTTTAAAATGCCAATCGGCAACTATATCTGAAATGCCTATCGGCACCTATATCTGAAATGCCTGTCGACACCTATATCTGAAATGCCTATCGACACCTATATCTGAAATGCCTATCGACACCTATATCTGAAATGTCTATCGACACCTATATCTGAAATGCCTATCGACACCTATATCTGAAATGCCTATCGACACCTATATCTGAAATGCCTATCGACACCTATATCTGAAATGCTTATCGACACCTATTTTTGAAATGCCTATCGGAAACTACATCTGAAATGCCTATCAGCACCTATAGTTGAAATGCCTATTGGCAACCATATCTGGAATGCCTATCGGCACCTATATTTGAAATGCCTATCGGCTTCTATATCTGAACTACCTATCGGCACCTATTTTTAAAATGCCAATCGGCAACTATATCTGAAATGCCTATCGGCACTTATATCTGAAATGCCTATCGACACCTATATCTGAAATGCCTATCGACACCTATATCTGAAATGCCTATCGACACCTATATCTGAAATGCCTATCGACACCTATATCTGAAATGCCTATCGACACCTATATCTGAAATGCCTATCGACACCTATATCTGAAATGCTTATCGACACCTATTTTTGAAATGCCTATCGGAAACTACATCTGAAATGCCTATCAGCACCTATAGTTGAAATGCCTATTGGCAACCATATCTGGAATGCCTATCGGCACCTATATTTGAAATGCCTATCGGCTTCTATATCTGAAATACCTATCGGCACCTATTTTTAAAATGCCAAGCGGCAACTATATCTGAAATGCCTATCGGCACTTATATCTGAAATGCCTATCGACACCTATATCTGAAATGCCTATCGACACCTATATCTGAAATGCCTATCGACACCTATATCTGAAATGCCTATCGACACCTATATCTGAAATGCCTATCGACACCTATATCTGAAATGCCTATCGACACCTATATCTGAAATGCATATCGACACCTATTTTTAAAATGCCTATCGGAAACTACATCTGAAATGCCTATCAGCACCTATATTTGAAATGCCTATCGGCAACCATATCTGGAATGCCTATCGGCACCTATATTTGAAATGCCTATCGGCTTCTATATCTGGAATGCCTATCGGCACCTATTTTTAAAATGCCATTTGGCAACTATATCTGAAATGCCTATCGGCACCTATATCTGAAATGCCTATCGACACCTATATCTGAAATGCCTATCGACACCTATATCTGAAATGCCTATCGACACCTATATCTGAAATGCCTATCGACACCTATATCTGAAATGCCTATCGACACCTATATCTGAAATGCCTATCGACACCTATATCTGAAATGGCTATCGACACCTATATCTGAAATGCCTATCGAACCTATATCTGAAATGCCTATCGACACCTATTTTTGAAATGCCTATCGGAAACTACATCTGAAATGCCTATCAGCACCTATATTTGAAATGCCTATCGGCAACCATATCTGGAATGCCCATCGGCACCTATATTTGAAATGCCTATCGGCTTCTATATCTGAAATGCCTATCGGCACCTATTTTTAAAATGCCAATCGGCAACTATATCTGAAATGCCTATCGGCACCTATATCTGAAATGCCTATCGACACCTATATCTGAAATGCCTATCGACACCTATATCTGAAATGCCTATCGACACCTATATCTGAAATGCCTATCGACACCTATATCTGAAATGCATATCGACACCTATTTTTAAAATGCCTATCGGAAACTACATCTGAAATGCCTATCAGCACCTATATTTGAAATGCCTATCGGCAACCATATCTGGAATGCCTATCGGCACCTATATTTAAAATGCCTATCGGCTTCTATATCTGAAATGCCTATCGGCACCTATTTTTAAAATGCCAATCGGCAACTATATCTGAAATGCCTATCGGCACTTATATCTGAAATGCCTATCGACACCTATATCTGAAATGCCTATCGACACCTATATCTGAAATGCCTATCGACACCTATATCTGAAATGCCTATCGACACCTATATCTGAAATGCCTATCGACACCTATATCTGAAATGCCTATCGACACCTATATCTGAAATGCCTATCGACACCTATATCTGAAATGCCTATCGACACCTATTTTTGAAATGCCTATCGGAAACTACATCTGAAATGCCTATCAGCACCTATATTTGAAATGCCTATCGGCAACCATATCTGGAATGCCTATCGGCACCTATATTTGAAATGCCTTTCGGCTTCTATATCTGAAATGCCTATCGGCACCTATTTTTAAAATGCCAATCGGCAACTATATCTGAAATGCCTATCGGATCCTATATCTGAAATGCCTAACGACACCTATATCTGAAATGCCTATCGACACCTATATCTGAAATGCCTATCGACACCTATATCTGAAATGCCTATCGTCACCTATATCTGAAATGCCTATCGACACCTATATCTGAAATGCCTATCGACACCTATATCTGAAATGCCTATCGACACCTATATCTGAAATGCCTATCGACACCTATATCTGAAATGCCTATCGACACCTATTTTTGAAATGCCTATCGGAAACTACATCTGAAATGCCTATCAGCACCTATATTTGAAATGCTTATCGGCAACCATATCTGGAATGCCTATCGGCACCTATATTTGAAATGCCTATCGGCTTCTATATCTGAAATGCCTATCGGCACCTATTTTTAAAATGCCAATCGGCAACTATATCTGAAATGCCTATCGGCACCTATATCTGAAATGCCTATCGACACCTATATCTGAAATGCCTATCGACACCTATATCTGAAATGCCTATCGACACCTATATCTGAAATGCCTCTCGACACCTATATCTGAAATGCCTATCGACACCTATATCTGAAATGCCTATCGACACCTATATCTGAAATGCCTATCGACACCTATATCTGAAATGCCTATCGACACCTATTTTTGAAATGCCTATCGGAAACTACATCTGAAATGCCTATCAGCACCTATATTTGAAATGCCTATCGGCAACCATATCTGGAATGCCTATCGGCACCTATATTTGAAATGCCTATCGGCTTCTATATCTGAAATGCCTATCGGCACCTATTTTTAAAATGCCAATCGGCAACTATATCTGAAATGCCTATCGGCACCTATATCTGAAATGCCTATCGACACCTATATCTGAAATGCCTATCGACACCTATATCTGAAATGCCTATCGATACCTATTTTTGAAATGCCTATCGGAAACTACATCTGAAATGCCTATCAGCACCTAAATTTGAAATGCCTATCGGCAACCATATCTGGAATGCCTATCGGCACCTATATTTGAAATGCCTATCGGCTTCTATATCTGAAATGCCTATCGGCACCTATTTTTAAAATGCCAATCGGCAACTATATCTGAAATGCCTATCGGC
Source organism: Venustoraphidia nigricollis (assembly GCA_034508555.1). Classification (NCBI taxonomy): domain Eukaryota; kingdom Metazoa; phylum Arthropoda; class Insecta; order Raphidioptera; family Raphidiidae; genus Venustoraphidia; species Venustoraphidia nigricollis. The sequence goes on from JAVRKA010000558.1 coordinate 61,153, forward strand.
ACCTATATCTGAAATGCCTATCGACACCTATATCTGAAATGCCTATCGACACCTATATCTGAAATGCCTATCGACACCTATATCTGAAATGCCTATCGACAACCTATATCTGAAATGCCTATCGACACCTATATCTGAAATGCCTATCGACACCTATATCTGAAATGCCTATCGACACCTATATCTGAAATGCCTATCGACACCTATTTTTGAAATGCCTATCGGAAACTACATCTGAAATGCCTATCAGCACCTATATTTGAAATGCCTATCGGCAACCATATCTGGAATGCCTATCGGCGCCTATATTTGAAATGCCTATCGGCTTCTATATCTGAAATGCCTATCGGCACCTATTTTTAAAATGCCAATCGGCAACTATATCTAAAATGCCTATCGGCACCTATATCTGAAAAGCCTATCGACACCTATATCTGAAAAACCTATCGACACCTATATCTGAAATGTTTATCGACACCTATATCTGAAATGCCTATCGACACCTATATCTGAAATGCCTATCGACACCTATATCTGAAATGCCTATCGACACCTATATCTGAAATGCCTATCGACACCTATATCTGAAGTGCCTATCGACACCTATATCTGAAATGCCTATCGACACCTATTTTTGAAATGCCTATCGGAAACTACATCTGAAATCCCTATCAGCACCTATATTTGAAATGCCTATCGGCAACCATATCTGGAATGCCTATCGGCACCTATATTTGAAATGCCTATCGGCTTCTATATCTGAAATGCCTATCGGCACCTATTTTTAAAATGCCAATCGGCAACTATATCTGAAATGCCTATCGGCACCTATATCTGAAATGCCTATCGACACCTATATCTGAAATGCCTATCGACACCTATATCTGAAATGCCTATCGACACCTATATCTGAAATGCCTATCGACACCTATATCTGAAATGCCTATCGACACCTATATCTGAAATGCCTATCGACACCTATATCTGAAATGCCTATCGACACCTATATCTGAAATGCCTATCGACACCTATTTTTGAAATGCCTATCGGAAACTACATCTGAAATGCCTATCAGCACCTATATTTGAAATGCCTATCGGCAACCATATCTGGAATGCCTATCGGCACCTATATTTGAAATGCCTATCGGCTTCTATATCTGAAATGCCTATCGGCACCTATTTTTAAAATGCCAATCGGCAACTATATCTGAAATGCCTATTGGCACCTATATCTGAAATGCCTATCGACACCTATATCTGAAATGCCTATCGACACCTATATCTGAAATGCCTATCGACACCTATATCTGAAATGCCTATCGATACCTATATCTGAAATGCCTATCGACACCTATATCTGAAATGCCTATCGACACCTATTTTTGAAATGCCTATCGGAAACTACATCTGAAATGCCTATCAGCACCTATATTTGAAATGCCTATCGGCAACCATATCTGGAATGTCTATCGGCACCTATATTTGAAATGCCTATCGGCTTCTATATCTGAAATGCCTATCGGCACCTATTTTTAAAATGCCAATCGGCAACTATATCTAAAATGCCTATCGGCACCTATATCTGAATTGCCTATCGACACCTAAATCTGAAATGCCTATCGACACCTATATCTGAAATGCCTATCGACACCTATATCTGAAATGCCTATCGACACCTATATCTGAAATGCCTATCGACACCTATATCTGAAATGCCTATCGACACCTATATCTGAAATGCCTATCGACACCTATATCTGAAATGCCTATCGACACCTATTTTTGAAATGCCTATCGGAAACTACATCTGAAATGCCTATCAGCACCTATATTTGAAATGCCTATTGGCAAACATCTGGAATGCCTATCGGCACCTATATTTGAAATGCCTATCGGCTTCTATATCTGAAATGCCTATCGGCACCTATTTTTAAAATGCCAATCGGCAACTATATCTGAAATGCCTATCGGCACTTATATCTGAAATGCCTATCGACACCTATATCTGAAATGCCTATCGACACCTATATCTGAAATGCCTATCGACACCTATATCTGAAATGCCTATCGACACCTATATCTGAAATGCCTATCGACACCTATATCTGAAATGCCTATCGACACCTATATCTGAAATGCCTTTCGACACCTATATCTGAAATGCCTATCGACACCTATTTTTGAAATGCCTATCGGAAACTACATCTGAAATGCCTATCAGCACCTAAATTTGAAATGCCTATCGGCAACCATATCTGGAATGCCTATCGGCACCTATATTTGAAATGCCTATCGGCTTCTATATCTGAAATGCCTATCGGCACCTATTTTTAAAATGCCAATCGGCAACTATATCTGAAATGCCTATCGGCACCTATATCTGAAATGCCTATCGACTCCTATATCTGAAATGCCTATCGACACCTATATCTGAAATGCCTATCGACACCTATATCTGAAATGCCTATCGACACCTATATCTGAAATGCCTATCGACACCTATATCTGAAATGCCTATCGACACCTATATCTGAAATGCCTATCGACACCTATTTTTGAAATGCCTATCGGAAACTACATCTGAAATGCCTATCAGCACCTATATTTGAAATGCCTATCGGCAACCATATCTGGAATGCCTATCGGCACCTATATTTGAAATGCCTATCGGCTTCTATATCTGAAATGCCTATCGGCACCTATTTTTAAAATGCCATTTGGCAACTATATCTGAAATGCCTATCGGCACCTATATCTGAAATGCCTATCGACACCTATATCTGAAATGCCTATCGACACCTATATCTGAAATGCCTATCGACACCTATATCTGAAATGCCTATCGACACCTATATCTAAAATGCCTATCGACACCTATATCTGAAATGCCTATCGACACCTATATCTGAAATGCCTATCGACACCTATATCTGAAATGCCTATCGACACCTATATCTGAAATGCCTATCGACACCTATATCTGAAATGCCTATCGACACCTATATCTGAAATGCCTATCGACACCTATTTTTGAAATGCCTATCGGAAACTACATCTGAAATGCCTATCAGCACCTATATTTGAAATGCCTATCGGCAACCATATCTGGAATGCCTATCGGCACCTATATTTGAAATGCCTATCGGCTTCTATATCTGAAATGCCTATCGGCACCTATTTTTAAAATGCCAATCGGCAACTATATCTGAAATGCCTATCGGCACCTATATCTGAAATGCCTATCGACACCTATATCTGAAATGCCTATCGACACCTATATCTGAAATGCCTATCGACACCTATATCTGAGATGCCTATCGACACCTATATCTGAAATGCCTATCGACACCTATATCTGAAATGCCTATCGACACCTATATCTGAAATGCCTATCGACACCTATATCTGAAATGCCTATCGACACCTATTTTTGAAATGCCTATCGGAAACTACATCTGAAATGCCTATCAGCACCTATATTTGAAATGCCTATCGGCAACCATATCTGGAATGCCTATCGGCACCTATATTTGAAATGCCTATCGGCTTCTATATCTGAAATGCCTATCGGCACCTATTTTTAAAATGGCAATCGGCAACTATATCTAAAATGCCTATCGGCACCTATATCTGAATTGCCTATCGACACCTAAATCTGAAATGCCTATCGACACCTATATCTGAAATGCCTATCGACACCTATATCTGAAATGCCTATCGACACCTATATCTGAAATGCCTATCGACACCTATATCTGAAATGCCTATCGACACCTATATCTGAAATGCCTATCGACACCTATATCTGAAATGCCTATCGACACCTATTTTTGAAATGCCTATCGGAAACTACATCTGAAATGCCTATCAGCACCTATATTTGAAATGCCTATTGGCAAACATCTGGAATGCCTATCGGCACCTATATTTGAAATGCCTATCGGCTTCTATATCTGAAATGCCTATCGGCACCTATTTTTAAAATGCCAATCGGCAACTATATCTGAAATGCCTATCGGCACTTATATCTGAAATGCCTATCGACACCTATATCTGAAATGCCTATCGACACCTATATCTGAAATGCCTATCGACACCTATATCTGAAATGCCTATCGACACCTATATCTGAAATGCCTATCGACACCTATATCTGAAATGCCTATCGACACCTATATCTGAAATGCCTTTCGACACCTATATCTGAAATGCCTATCGACACCTATTTTTGAAATGCCTATCGGAAACTACATCTGAAATGCCTATCAGCACCTAAATTTGAAATGCCTATCGGCAACCATATCTGGAATGCCTATCGGCACCTATATTTGAAATGCCTATCGGCTTCTATATCTGAAATGCCTATCGGCACCTATTTTTAAAATGCCAATCGGCAACTATATCTGAAATGCCTATCGGCACCTATATCTGAAATGCCTATCGACTCCTATATCTGAAATGCCTATCGACACCTATATCTGAAATGCCTATCGACACCTATATCTGAAATGCCTATCGACACCTATATCTGAAATGCCTATCGACACCTATATCTGAAATGCCTATCGACACCTATATCTGAAATGCCTATCGACACCTATTTTTGAAATGCCTATCGGAAACTACATCTGAAATGCCTATCAGCACCTATATTTGAAATGCCTATCGGCAACCATATCTGGAATGCCTATCGGCACCTATATTTGAAATGCCTATCGGCTTCTATATCTGAAATGCCTATCGGCACCTATTTTTAAAATGCCATTTGGCAACTATATCTGAAATGCCTATCGGCACCTATATCTGAAATGCCTATCGACACCTATATCTGAAATGCCTATCGACACCTATATCTGAAATGCCTATCGACACCTATATCTGAAATGCCTATCGACACCTATATCTAAAATGCCTATCGACACCTATATCTGAAATGCCTATCGACACCTATATCTGAAATGCCTATCGACACCTATATCTGAAATGCCTATCGACACCTATATCTGAAATGCCTATCGACACCTATTTTTGAAATGCCTATCGGAAACTACATCTGAAATGCCTATCAGCACCTATATTTGAAATGCCTATCGGCAACCATATCTGGAATGCCTATCGGCACCTATATTTGAAATGCCTATCGGCTTCTATATCTGAAATGCCTATAGGCACCTATTTTTAAAATGCCAATCGGCAACTATATCTGAAATGCCTATCGGCACCTATATCTGAAATGCCTATCGACACCTATATCTGAATTGCCTATCGACACCTATATCTGAAATGCCTATTGGCACCTATATCTGAAATGCCTATCGACACCTATATCTGAAATGCCTATCGACACCTATATCTGAAATGCCTATCGACACCTATATCTGAAAGCCTATCGACACCTATTTTTGAAATGCCTATCGGAAACTACATCTGAAATGCCTATCAGCACCTATATTTGAAATGCCTATCGGCAACCATATCTGGAATGCCTATCGGCAACTATATTTGAAATGCCTATCGGCTTCTATATGTGAAATGCCTATCGGCACCTATTTTTAAAATGCCAATCGGCAACTATATCTGAAATGCCTATCGGCACCTATATCTGAAATGCCTATCGACACCTATATCTGAAATGCCTATCGACACCTATATCTGAAATGCCTATCGATACCTATTTGTGAAATGCCTATCGGAAACTACATCTGAAATGCCTATCAGCACCTTAATTTGAAATGCCTATCGGCAACCATATCTGGAATGCCTATCGGCACCTATATTTGAAATGCCTATCGGCTTCTATATCTGAAATGCCTATCGGCACCTATTTTTAAAATGCCAATCGGCAACTATATCTGAAATGCCTATCGGCACCTATATCTGAAATGCCTATCGACACCTATATCTGAAATGCCTATCGACACCTATATCTGAAATGCCTATCGACACCTATATCTGAAATGCCTATCGACACCTATATCTGAAATGCCTATCGACACCTATATCTGAAATGCCTATCGACACCTATATCTGAAATGCCTATCGACACCTATATCTGAAATGCCTATCGACACCTATATCTGAAATGCCTATCGGAAACTACATCTGAAATGCCTATCAGCACCTATATTTGAAATGCCTATCGGCAACCATATCTGGAATGCCTATCGACACCTATATTTGAAATGCCTATCGGCTTCTATATCTGAAATGCCTATCGGCACCTATTTTTAAAATGCCAATCGGCAACTATATCTGAAATGCCTATCGGAACCTATATCTGAAATGCCTATCGACACCTATATCTGAAATGCCTATCGACACCTATATCTGAAATGTTTATCGACACCTATATCTGAAATGCCTATCGACACCTATATCTGAAATGCCTATCGACACCTATATCTGAAATGCCTATCGACACCTATATCTGAAATGCCTATCGACACCTATATCTGAAATGCCTATCGACACCTATATCTGAAATGCCTATCGACACCTATTTTTGAAATGCCTATCGGAAACTACATCTGAAATGCCTATCAGCACCTATATTTGAAATGCCTATCGGCAACCATATCTGGAATGCCTATCGGCACCTATATTTGAAATGCCTATCGGCTTCTATTTCTGAAATGCCTATCGGCACCTATTTTTAAAATGCCAATCGGCAACTATATCTGAAATGCCTATCGGCACCTATATCTGAAATGCCTATCGACACCTATATCTGAAATGCCTATCGACACCTATATCTGAAATGCCTATCGACACCTATTTTTGAAATGCCTATCGGAAACTACATCTGAAATGCCTATCAGCACCTATATTTGAAATGCCTATCGGCAACCATATCTGGAATGCCTATCGGCACCTATATTTGAAATGCCTATCGGCTTCTATATCTGAAATGCCTATCGGCACCTATTTTTAAAATGCCAATCGGCAACTATATCTGAAATGCCTATCGGCACCTATATCTGAAATGCCTATCGACACCTATATCTGAAATGCCTATCGACACCCATATCTGAAATGCCTATCGACACCTAAATCTGAAATGCCTATCGACACCTATATCTGAAATGCCTATCGACACCTATATCTGAAATGCCTATCGACACCTATATCTGAAATGCCTATCGACACCTATATCTGAAATGCCTATCGACACCTATATCTGAAATGCCTATCGACACCTATTTTTGAAATGCCTATCGGAAACTACATCTGAAATGCCTATCAGCACCTATATTTGAAATGCCTATCGGCAACCATATCTGGAATGCCTATCGGCACCTATATTTGAAATGCCTATCGGCTTCTATATCTGAAATGCCTATCGGCACCTATTTTTAAAATGCCAATCGGCAACTATATCTGAAATGCCTATCGGCACCTATATCTGAAATGCCTGTCGACACCTATATCTGAAATGCCTATCGACACCTATATCTGAAATGCCTATCGACACCTATATCTGAAATGTCTATCGACACCTATATCTGAAATGCCTATCGACACCTATATCTGAAATGCCTATCGACACCTATATCTGAAATGCCTATCGACACCTATATCTGAAATGCTTATCGACACCTATTTTTGAAATGCCTATCGGAAACTACATCTGAAATGCCTATCAGCACCTATAGTTGAAATGCCTATTGGCAACCATATCTGGAATGCCTATCGGCACCTATATTTGAAATGCCTATCGGCTTCTATATCTGAACTACCTATCGGCACCTATTTTTAAAATGCCAATCGGCAACTATATCTGAAATGCCTATCGGCACTTATATCTGAAATGCCTATCGACACCTATATCTGAAATGCCTATCGACACCTATATCTGAAATGCCTATCGACACCTATATCTGAAATGCCTATCGACACCTATATCTGAAATGCCTATCGACACCTATATCTGAAATGCCTATCGACACCTATATCTGAAATGCTTATCGACACCTATTTTTGAAATGCCTATCGGAAACTACATCTGAAATGCCTATCAGCACCTATAGTTGAAATGCCTATTGGCAACCATATCTGGAATGCCTATCGGCACCTATATTTGAAATGCCTATCGGCTTCTATATCTGAAATACCTATCGGCACCTATTTTTAAAATGCCAATCGGCAACTATATCTGAAATGCCTATCGGCACCTATTTTTAAAATGCCATTTGGCAACTATATCTGAAATGCCTATCGGCACCTATATCTGAAATGCCTATCGACACCTATATCTGAAATGCCTATCGACACCTATATCTGAAATGCTTATCGACACCTATTTTTGAAATGCCTATCGGAAACTACATCTGAAATGCCTATCAGCACCTATATTTGAAATGCCTATCGGCAACCATATCTGGAATGCCTATCGGCACCTATATTTAAAATGCCTATCGGCTTCTATATCTGAAATGCCTATCGGCACCTATTTTTAAAATGCCATTTGGCAACTATATCTGAAATGCCTATCGGCACCTATATCTGAAATGCCTATCGACACCTATATCTGAAATGCCTATCGACACCTATATCTGAAATGCCTATCGACACCTATATCTGAAATGCCTATCGACACCTATATCTGAAATGCCTATCGACACCTATATCTGAAATGCCTATCGACACCTATATCTGAAATGCCTATCGACACCTATATCTGAAATGCCTATCGACACCTATATCTGAAATGCCTATCGACACCTATTTTTGAAATGCCTATCGGAAACTACATCTGAAATGCCTATCAGCACCTATATTTGAAATGCCTATCGGCAACCATATCTGGAATGCCTATCGGCACCTATATTTGAAATGCCTATCGGCTTCTATATCTGAAATGCCTATCGGCACCTATTTTTAAAATGCCAATCGGCAACTATATCTGAAATGCCTATCGGCACCTATATCTGAAATGCCTATCGACACCCATATCTGAAATGCCTATCGACACCTATATCTGAAATGCCTATCGACACCTATATCTGAAATGCCTATCGACACCTATATCTGAAATGCCTATCGACACCTATATCTGAAATGCCTACCGACACCTATATCTGAAATGCCTATCGACACCTATTTTTGAAATGCCTATCGTAAACTACATCTGAAATGCCTATCAGCACCTATATTTGAAATGCCTATTGGCAACCATATCTGGAATGCCTATCGGCACCTATATTTGAAATGCCTATCGGCTTCTATATCTGAAATGCCTATCGGCACCTATTTTTAAAATGCCAATCGGCAACTATATCTGAAATGCCTATCGGCACTTATATCTGAAATGCCTATCGACACCTATATCTGAAATGCCTATCGACACCTATATCTGAAATGCCTATCGACACCTATATCTGAAATGCCTATCGACACCTATATCTGAAATGCCTATCGACACCTATATCTGAAATGCCTATCGACACCTATATCTGAAATGCCTATCGACACCTATATCTGAAATGCCTATCGACACCTATTTTTGAAATGCCTATCGGAAACTACATCTGAAATGCCTATCAGCACCTATATTTGAAATGCCTATCGGCAACCATATCTGGAATGCCTATCGGCACCTATATTTGAAATGCCTTTCGGCTTCTATATCTGAAATGCCTATCGGCACCTATTTTTAAAATGCCAATCGGCAACTATATCTGAAATGCCTATCGGCACCTATATCTGAAATGCCTAACGACACCTATATCTGAAATGCCTATCGACACCTATATCTGAAATGCCTATCGACACCTATATCTGAAATGCCTATCGTCAACTATATCTGAAATGCCTATCGACACCTATATCTGAAATGCCTATCGACACCTATATCTGAAATGCCTATCGACACCTATATCTGAAATGCCTATCGACACCTATATCTGAAATGCCTATCGACACCTATTTTTGAAATGCCTATCGGAAACTACATCTGAAATGCCTATCAGCACCTATATTTGAAATGCTTATCGGCAACCATATCTGGAATGCCTATCGGCACCTATATTTGAAATGCCTATCGGCTTCTATATCTGAAATGCCTATCGGCACCTATTTTTAAAATGCCAATCGGCAACTATATCTGAAATGCCTATCGGCACCTATATCTGAAATGCCTATCGACACCTATATCTGAAATGCCTATCGACACCTATATCTGAAATGCCTATCGACACCTATATCTGAAATGCCTCTCGACACCTATATCTGAAATGCCTATCGACACCTATATCTGAAATGCCTATCGACACCTATATCTGAAATGCCTATCGACACCTATTTTTGAAATTCCTATCGGAAACTACATCTGAAATGCCTATCAGCACCTATATTTGAAATGCCTATCGGCAACCATATCTGGAATGCCTATCGGCACCTATATTTGAAATGCCTATCGGCTTCTATATCTGAAATGCCTATCGGCACCTATTTTTAAAATGCCAATCGGCAACTATATCTGAAATGCCTATCGGCACCTATATCTGAAATGCCTATCGACACCTATATCTGAAATGCCTATCGACACCTATATCTGAAATGCCTATCGATACCTATTTTTGAAATGCCTATCGGAAACTACATCTGAAATGCCTATCAGCACCTAAATTTGAAATGCCTATCGGCAACCATATCTGGAATGCCTATCGGCACCTATATTTGAAATGCCTATCGGCTTCTATATCTGAAATGCCTATCGGCACCTATTTTTAAAATGCCAATCGGCAACTATATCTGAAATGCCTATCGGCACCTATATCTGAAATGCCTATCGACACCTATATCTGAAATGCCTATCGACACCTATATCTGAAATGCCTATCGACACCTATATCTGAAACGCCTATCGACAACCTATATCTGAAATGCCTATTGACACCTATATCTGAAATGCCTATCGACACCTATATCTGAAATGCCTATCGACACCTATATCTGAAATGCCTATCGACACCTATTTTTGAAATGCCTATCGGAAACTACATCTGAAATGCCTATCAGCACCTATATTTGAAATGCCTATCGGCAACCATATCTGGAATGCCTATCGGCGCCTATATTTGAAATGCCTATCGGCTTCTATATCTGAAATGCCTATCGGCACCTATTTTTAAAATGCCAATCGGCAACTATATCTGAAATGCCTATCGGCACCTATATCTGAAATGCCTATCGACACCTATATCTGAAATGCCTATCGACACCTATATCTGAAATGTTTATCGACACCTATATCTGAAATGCCTATCGACACCTATATCTGAAATGCCTATCGACACCTATATTTGAAATGCCTATCGGCACCTATATCTGAAATGCCTATCGACACCTATATCTGAAATGCCTATCGATACCTATTTTTGAAATGCCTATCGGAAACTACATCTGAAATGCCTATCAGCACCTATATTTGAAATGCCTATCGGCAACCATATCTGGAATGCCTATCGGCACCTATATTTGAAATGCCTTTCGGCTTCTATATCTGAAATGCCTATCGGCACCTATTTTTAAAATGCCAATCGGCAACTATATCTGAAATGCCTATCGGCACCTATATCTGAAATGCCTAACGACACCTATATCTGAAATGCCTATCGACACCTATATCTGAAATGCCTATCGACACCTATATCTGAAATGCCTATCGTCAACTATATCTGAAATGCCTATCGACACCTATATCTGAAATGCCTATCGACACCTATATCTGAAACGCCTATCGACAACCTATATCTGAAATGCCTATTGACACCTATATCTGAAATGCCTATCGACACCTATATCTGAAATGCCTATCGACACCTATATCTGAAACGCCTATCGACAACCTATATCTGAAATGCCTATTGACACCTATATCTGAAATGCCTATCGACACCTATATCTGAAATGCCTATCGACACCTATATCTGAAATGCCTATCGACACCTATTTTTGAAATGCCTATCGGAAACTACATCTGAAATGCCTATCAGCACCTATATTTGAAATGCCTATCGGCAACCATATCTGGAATGCCTATCGGCGCCTATATTTGAAATGCCTATCGGCTTCTATATCTGAAATGCCTATCGGCACCTATTTTTAAAATGCCAATCGGCAACTATATCTGAAATGCCTATCGGCACCTATATCTGAAATGCCTATCGACACCTATATCTGAAATGCCTATCGACACCTATATCTGAAATGCCTATCGACACCTATATCTGAAATGCCTATCGACACCTATATCTGGAATGCCTATCGGCACCTATATTTGAAATGCCTATCGGCTTCTATATCTGAAATGCCTATCGGCACCTATTTTTAAAATGCCAATCGGCAACTATATCTGAAATGCCTATCGGCACCTATATCTGAAATGCCTATCGACACCTATATCTGAAATGCCTATCGACACCTATTTTTGAAATGCCTATCGGAAACTACATCTGAAATCCCTATCAGCACCTATATTTGAAATGCCTATCGGCAACCATATCTGGAATGCCTATCGGCACCTATATTTGAAATGCCTATCGGCTTCTATATCTGAAATGCCTATCGGCACCTATTTTTAAAATGCCTATCGGCAACTATATCTGAAATGCCTATCGGCACCTATATCTGAAATGCCTATCGACACCTATATCTGAAATGCCTATCGACACCTATATCTGAAATGCCTATCGACACCTATATCTGAAATGCCTATCGACACCTATATCTGAAATGCCTATCGACACCTATATCTGAAATGCCTATCGACACCTATATCTGAAATGCCTATCGACACCTATATCTGAAATGCCTATCGACACCTATTTTTGAAATGCCTATCGGAAACTACATCTGAAATGCCTATCAGCACCTATATTTGAAATGCCTATCGGCAACCATATCTGGAATGCCTATCGGCACCTATATTTGAAATGCCTATCGGCTTCTATATCTGAAATGCCTATCGGCACCTATTTTTAAAATGCCAATCGGCAACTATATCTGAAATGCCTATCGGCACCTATATCTGAAATGCCTATCGACACCTATATCTGAAATGCCTATCGACACCTATATCTGAAATGCCTATCGACACCTATATCTGAGATGCCTATCGACACCTATATCTGAAATGCCTATCGACACCTATATCTGAAATGCCTATCGACACCTATATCTGAAATGCCTATCGACACCTATATCTGAAATGCCTATCGACACCTATTTTTGAAATGCCTATCGGAAACTACATCTGAAATGCCTATCAGCACCTATATTTGAAATGCCTATCGGCAACCATATCTGGAATGCCTATCGGCACCTATATTTGAAATGCCTATCGGCTTCTATATCTGAAATGCCTATCGGCACCTATTTTTAAAATGGCAATCGGCAACTATATCTAAAATGCCTATCGACTCCTATATCTGAAATGCCTATCGACACCTATATCTGAAATGCCTATCGACACCTATATCTGAAATGCCTATCGACACCTATATCTGAAATGCCTATCGACACCTATATCTGAAATGCCTATCGACACCTATATCTGAAATGCCTATCGACACCTATTTTTGAAATGCCTATCGGAAACTACATCTGAAATGCCTATCAGCACCTATATTTGAAATGCCTATCGGCAACCATATCTGGAATGCCTATCGGCACCTATATTTGAAATGCCTATCGGCTTCTATATCTGAAATGCCTATCGGCACCTATTTTTAAAATGCCATTTGGCAACTATATCTGAAATGCCTATCGGCACCTATATCTGAAATGCCTATCGACACCTATATCTGAAATGCCTATCGACACCTATATCTGAAATGCCTATCGACACCTATATCTGAAATGCCTATCGATACCTATTTTTGAAATGCCTATCGGAAACTACATCTGAAATGCCTATCAGCACCTAAATTTGAAATGCCTATCGGCAACCATATCTGGAATGCCTATCGGCACCTATATTTGAAATGCCTATCGGCTTCTATATCTGAAATGCCTATCGGCACCTATTTTTAAAATGCCAATCGGCAACTATATCTGAAATGCCTATCAGCACCTATATCTGAAATGCCTATCGACACCTATATCTGAAATGCCTATCGACACCTATATCTGAAATGCCTATCGACACCTATATCTGAAACGCCTATCGACAACCTATATCTGAAATGCCTATTGACACCTATATCTGAAATGCCTATCGACACCTATATCTGAAATGCCTATCGACACCTATATCTGAAATGCCTATCGACACCTATTTTTGAAATGCCTATCGGAAACTACATCTGAAATGCCTATCAGCACCTATATTTGAAATGCCTATCGGCAACCATATCTGGAATGCCTATCGGCGCCTATATTTGAAATGCCTATCGGCTTCTATATCTGAAATGCCTATCGGCACCTATTTTTAAAATGCCAATCGGCAACTATATCTGAAATGCCTATCGGCACCTATATCTGAAATGCCTATCGACACCTATATCTGAAATGCCTATCGACACCTATATCTGAAATGTTTATCGACACCTATATCTGAAATGCCTATCGACACCTATATCTGAAATGCCTATCGACACCTATATCTGAAATGCCTATCGACACCTATATCTGAAATGCCTATCGACACCTATATCTGAAGTGCCTATCGACACCTATATCTGAAATGCCTATCGACACCTATTTTTGAAATGTCTATCGGAAACTACATCTGAAATCCCTATCAGCACCTATATTTGAAATGCCTATCGGCAACCATATCTGGAATGCCTATCGGCACCTATATTTGAAATGCCTATCGGCTTCTATATCTGAAATGCCTATCGGCACCTATTTTTAAAATGCCTATCGGCAACTATATCTGAAATGCCTATCGGCACCTATATCTGAAATGCCTATCGACACCTATATCTGAAATGCCTATCGACACCTATATCTGAAATGCCTATCGACACCTATATCTGAAATGCCTATCGACACCTATATCTGAAATGCCTATCGACACCTATATCTGAAATGCCTATCGACACCTATATCTGAAATGCCTATCGACACCTATATCTGAAATGCCTATCGACACCTATTTTTGAAATGCCTATCGGAAACTACATCTGAAATGCCTATCAGCACCTATATTTGAAATGCCTATCGGCAACCATATCTGGAATGCCTATCGGCACCTATATTTGAAATGCCTATCGGCTTCTATATCTGAAATGCCTATCGGCACCTATTTTTAAAATGCCAATCGGCAACTATATCTGAAATGCCTATCGGCACCTATATCTGAAATGCCTATCGACACCTATATCTGAAATGCCTATCGACACCTATATCTGAAATGCCTATCGACACCTATATCTGAGATGCCTATCGACACCTATATCTGAAATGCCTATCGACACCTATATCTGAAATGCCTATCGACACCTATATCTGAAATGCCTATCGACACCTATATCTGAAATGCCTATCGACACCTATTTTTGAAATGCCTATCGGAAACTACATCTGAAATGCCTATCAGCACCTATATTTGAAATGCCTATCGGCAACCATATCTGGAATGCCTATCGGCACCTATATTTGAAATGCCTATCGGCTTCTATATCTGAAATGCCTATCGGCACCTATTTTTAAAATGGCAATCGGCAACTATATCTAAAATGCCTATCGACTCCTATATCTGAAATGCCTATCGACACCTATATCTGAAATGCCTATCGACACCTATATCTGAAATGCCTATCGACACCTATATCTGAAATGCCTATCGACACCTATATCTGAAATGCCTATCGACACCTATATCTGAAATGCCTATCGACACCTATTTTTGAAATGCCTATCGGAAACTACATCTGAAATGCCTATCAGCACCTATATTTGAAATGCCTATCGGCAACCATATCTGGAATGCCTATCGGCACCTATATTTGAAATGCCTATCGGCTTCTATATCTGAAATGCCTATCGGCACCTATTTTTAAAATGCCATTTGGCAACTATATCTGAAATGCCTATCGGCACCTATATCTGAAATGCCTATCGACACCTATATCTGAAATGCCTATCGACACCTATATCTGAAATGCCTATCGACACCTATATCTGAAATGCCTATCGACACCTATATCTGAAATGCCTATCGACACCTATATCTGAAATGCCTATCGACACCTATATCTGAAATGCCTATCGACACCTATATCTGAAATGCCTATCGACACCTATATCTGAAATGCCTATCGACACCTATTTTTGAAATGCCTATCGGAAACTACATCTGAAATGCCTATCAGCACCTATATTTGAAATGCCTATCGGCAACCATATCTGGAATGCCTATCGGCACCTATATTTGAAATGCCTATCGGCTTCTATATCTGAAATGCCTATCGGCACCTATTTTTAAAATGCCAATCGGCAACTATATCTGAAATGCCTATCGGCACCTATATCTGAAATGCCTATCGACACCTATATCTGAAATGCCTATCGACACCTATATCTGAAATGCCTATCGGAAACTACATCTGAAATGCCTATCAGCACCTATATTTGAAATGCCTATCGGCAACCATATCTGGAATGCCTATCGGCACCTATATTTGAAATGCCTATCGGCTTCTATATCTGAAATGCCTATCGGCACCTATTTTTAAAATGCCAATCGGCAACTATATCTGAAATGCCTATCGGCACCTATATCTGAAATGCCTATCGACACCTATATCTGAAATGCCTATCGACACCCATATCTGAAATGCCTATCGACACCTAAATCTGAAATGCCTATCGACACCTATATCTGAAATGCCTATCGACACCTATATCTGAAATGCCTATCGACACCTATATCTGAAATGCCTATCGACACCTATATCTGAAATGCCTATCGACACCTATATCTGAAATGCCTATCGACACCTATTTTTGAAATGCCTATCGGAAACTACATCTGAAATGCCTATCAGCACCTATATTTGAAATGCCTATCGGCAACCATATCTGGAATGCCTATCGGCACCTATATTTGAAATGCCTATCGGCTTCTATATCTGAAATGCCTATCGGCACCTATTTTTAAAATGCCAATCGGCAACTATATCTGAAATGCCTATCGGCACCTATATCTGAAATGCCTGTCGACACCTATATCTGAAATGCCTATCGACACCTATATCTGAAATGCCTATCGACACCTATATCTGAAATGTCTATCGACACCTATATCTGAAATGCCTATCGACACCTATATCTGAAATGCCTATCGACACCTATATCTGAAATGCCTATCGACACCTATATCTGAAATGCTTATCGACACCTATTTTTGAAATGCCTATCGGAAACTACATCTGAAATGCCTATCAGCACCTATAGTTGAAATGCCTATTGGCAACCATATCTGGAATGCCTATCGGCACCTATATTTGAAATGCCTATCGGCTTCTATATCTGAACTACCTATCGGCACCTATTTTTAAAATGCCAATCGGCAACTATATCTGAAATGCCTATCGGCACTTATATCTGAAATGCCTATCGACACCTATATCTGAAATGCCTATCGACACCTATATCTGAAATGCCTATCGACACCTATATCTGAAATGCCTATCGACACCTATATCTGAAATGCCTATCGACACCTATATCTGAAATGCCTATCGACACCTATATCTGAAATGCTTATCGACACCTATTTTTGAAATGCCTATCGGAAACTACATCTGAAATGCCTATCAGCACCTATAGTTGAAATGCCTATTGGCAACCATATCTGGAATGCCTATCGGCACCTATATTTGAAATGCCTATCGGCTTCTATATCTGAAATACCTATCGGCACCTATTTTTAATATGCCAATCGGCAACTATATCTGAAATGCCTATCGGCACTTATATCTGAAATGCCTATCGACACTTATATCTGAAATGCCTATCGACACCTATATCTGAAATGCCTATCGACACCTATATTTGAAATGCCTATCGACACCTATATCTGAAATGCCTATCGACACCTATATCTGAAATGCCTATCGACACCTATATCTGAAATGCCTATCGACACCTATTTTTAAAATGCCTATCGGAAACTACATCTGAAATGCCTATCAGCACCTATATTTGAAATGCCTATCGGCAACCATATCTGGAATGCCTATCGGCACCTATATTTAAAATGCCTATCGGCTTCTATATCTGAAATGCCTATCGGCACCTATTTTTAAAATGCCATTTGGCAACTATATCTGAAATGCCTATCGGCACCTATATCTGAAATGCCTATCGACACCTATATCTGAAATGCCTATCGACACCTATATCTGAAATGCCTATCGACACCTATATCTGAAATGCCTATCGACACCTATATCTGAAATGCCTATCGACACCTATATCTGAAATGCCTATCGACACCTATATCTGAAATGCCTATCGACACCTATATCTGAAATGCCTATCGACACCTATATCTGAAATGCCTATCGACACCTATTTTTGAAATGCCTATCGGAAACTACATCTGAAATGCCTATCAGCACCTATATTTGAAATGCCTATCGGCAACCATATCTGGAATGCCTATCGGCACCTATATTTGAAATGCCTATCGGCTTCTATATCTGAAATGCCTATCGGCACCTATTTTTAAAATGCCAATCGGCAACTATATCTGAAATGCCTATCGGCACCTATATCTGAAATGCCTATCGACACCTATATCTGAAATGCCTATCGACACCTATATCTGAAATGCCTATCGACACCTATATCTGAAATGCCTATCGACACCTATATCTGAAATGCCTATCGACACCTATATCTGAAATGCCTACCGACACCTATATCTGAAATGCCTATCGACACCTATTTTTGAAATGCCTATCGGAAACTACATCTGAAATGCCTATCAGCACCTATATTTGAAATGCCTATTGGCAACCATATCTGGAATGCCTATCGGCACCTATATTTGAAATGCCTATCGGCTTCTATATCTGAAATGCCTATCGGCACCTATTTTTAAAATGCCAATCGGCAACTATATCTGAAATGCCTATCGGCACTTATATCTGAAATGCCTATCGACACCTATATCTGAAATGCCTATCGACACCTATATCTGAAATGCCTATCGACACCTATATCTGAAATGCCTATCGACACCTATATCTGAAATGCCTATCGACACCTATATCTGAAATGCCTATCGACACCTATATCTGAAATGCCTATCGACACCTATATCTGAAATGCCTATCGACACCTATTTTTGAAATGCTTATCGGAAACTACATCTGAAATGCCTATCAGCACCTATATTTGAAATGCCTATCGGCAACCATATCTGGAATGCCTATCGGCACCTATATTTGAAATGCCTTTCGGCTTCTATATCTGAAATGCCTATCGTCACCTATTTTTAAAATGCCTATCGGCACCTATATCTGAAATGCCTATCGACACCTATATCTGAAATGCCTATCGACACCTATATCTGAAATGCCTATCGACACCTATATCTGAAATGCCTATCGACACCTATATCTGAAATGCCTATCGACACCTATATCTGAAATGCCTATCGACACCTATATCTGAAATGCCTATCGACACCTATATCTGAAATGCCTATCGACACCTATATCTGAAATGCCTATCGACACCTATTTTTGAAATGCCTATCGGAAACTACATCTGAAATGCCTATCAGCACCTATATTTGAAATGCCTATCGGCAACCATATCTGGAATGCCTATCGGCACCTATATTTGAAATGCCTATCGGCTTCTATATCTGAAATGCCTATAGGCACCTATTTTTAAAATGCCAATCGGCAACTATATCTGAAATGCCTATCGGCACCTATATCTGAAATGCCTATCGACACCTATATCTGAAATGCCTATCGACACCTATATCTGAAATGCCTATCGACACCTATATCTGAAATGCCTATCGACACCTATATCTGAAATGCCTATCGACACCTATATCTGAAATGCCTATCGACACCTATATCTGAAATGCCTATCGACACCTATTTTTTAAATGCCTATCGGAAACTACATCTGAAATGCCTATCAGCACCTATATTTGAAATGCCTATCGGCAACCATATCTGGAATGCCTATCGGCACCTATATTTGAAATGCCTATCGGCTTCTATATCTGAAATGCCTATCGGCACCTATTTTTAAAATGCCAATCGGCAACTATATCTGAAATGCCTATCGGCACCTATATCTGAAATGCCTATCGACACCTATATCTGAAATGCCTATCGACACCTATATCTGAAATGCCTATTGATACCTATTTTTGAAATGCCTATCGGAAACTACATCTGAAATGCCTATCAGCACCTTAATTTGAAATGCCTATCGGCAACCATATCTGGAATGCCTATCGGCACCTATATTTGAAATGCCTATCGGCTTCTATATCTGAAATGCCTATCGGCACCTATTTTTAAAATGCCAATCGGCAACTATATCTGAAATGCCTATCGGCACCTATATCTGAAATGCCTATCGACACCTATATCTGAAATGCCTATCGACACCTATATCTGAAATGCCTATCGACACCTATATCTGAAATGCCTATCGACACCTATATCTGAAATGCCTATCGACACCTATATCTGAAATGCCTATCGACACCTATATCTGAAATGCCTATCGACACCTATATCTGAAATGCCTATCGACACCTATTTTTGAAATGCCTATCGGAAACTACATCTGAAATGCCTATCAGCACCTATATTTGAAATGCCTATCGGCAACCATATCTGGAATGCCTATCGGCACCTATATTTGAAATGCCTATCAGCTTCTATATCTGAAATGCCTATCGGCACCTATTTTTAAAATGCCAATCGGCAACTATATCTGAAATGCCTATCGGCACCTATATCTGAAATGCCTATCGACACCTATATCTGAAATGCCTATCGACACCTATATCTGAAATGTTTATCGACACCTATATCTGAAATGCCTATCGACACCTATATCTGAAATGCCTATCGACACCTATATCTGAAATGCCTATCGACACCTATATCTGAAATGCCTATCGACACCTATATCTGAAATGCCTATCGACACCTATATCTGAAATGCCTATCGACACCTATTTTTGAAATGCCTATCGGAAACTACATCTGAAATGCCTATCAGCACCTATATTTGAAATGCCTATCGGCAACCATATCTGGAATGCCTATCGGCACCTATATTTGAAATGCCTATCGGCTTCTATATCTGAAATGCCTATCGGCACCTATTTTTAAAATGCCAATCGGCAACTATATCTGAAATGCCTATCGGCACCTGTATCTGAAATGCCTATCGACACCTATATCTGAAATGCCTATCGACACCTATATCTGAAATGCCTATCGACACCTATTTTTGAAATGCCTATCGGAAACTACATCTGAAATGCCTATCAGCACCTATATTTGAAATGCCTATCGGCAACCATATCTGGAATGCCTATCGGCACCTATATTTGAAATGCCTATCGGCTTCTATATCTGAAATGCCTATCGGCACCTATTTTTAAAATGCCAATCGGCAACTATATCTGAAATGCCTATCGGCACCTATATCTGAAATGCCTATCGACACCTATATCTGAAATGCCTATCGACACCCATATCTGAAATGCCTATCGACACCTAAATCTGAAATGCCTATCGACACCTATATCTGAAATGCCTATCGACACCTATATCTGAAATGCCTATCGACACCTATATCTGAAATGCCTATCGACACCTATATCTGAAATGCCTATCGACACCTATTTTTGAAATGCCTATCGGAAACTACATCTGAAATGCCTATCAGCACCTATATTTGAAATGCCTATCGGCAACCATATCTGGAATGCCTATCGGCACTTATATTTGAAATGCCTATCGGCACATATTTTTAAAATGCCAAACGGCAACTATATCTGAAATGCCTATCGGCACCTATATCTGAAATGCCTGTCGACACCTATATCTGAAATGCCTATCGACACCTATATCTGAAATGTCTATCGACACATATATCTGAAATGTCTATCGACACCTATATCTGAAATGCCTATCGACACCTATATCTGAAATGCCTATCGACACCTATATCTGAAATGCTTATCGACACCTATTTTTGAAATGCCTATCAGAAACTACATCTGAAATGCCTATCAGCACCTATAGTTGAAATGCCTATTGGCAACCATATCTGGAATGCCTATCGGCACCTATATTTGAAATGCCTATCGGCTTCTATATCTGAACTACCTATCGGCACCTATTTTTAAAATGCCAATCGGCAACTATATCTGAAATGCCTATCGGCACTTATATCTGAAATGCCTATCGACACCTATATCTGAAATGCCTATCGACACCTATATCTGAAATGCCTATCGACACCTATATCTGAAATGCCTATCGACACCTATATCTGAAATGCCTATCGACACCTATATCTGAAATGCCTATCGACACCTATATCTGAAATGCTTATCGACACCTATTTTTGAAATGCCTATCGGAAACTACATCTGAAATGCCTATCAGCACCTATAGTTGAAAAGCCTATTGGCAACCATATCTGGAATGCCTATCGGCACCTATATTTGAAATGCCTATCGGCTTCTATATCTAAAATACCTATCGGCACCTATTTTTAAAATGCCAATCGGCAACTATATCTGAAATGCCTATCGGACTTATATCTGAAATGCCTATCGACACCTATATCTGAAATGCCTATCGACACCTATATCTGAAATGCCTATCGACACCTATATCTGAAATGCCTATCGACACCTATATCTGAAATGCCTATCGACCCCTATATCTGAAATGCCTATCGACACCTATATCTGAAATGCCTATCGACACCTATTTTTAAAATGCCTATCGGAAACTACGTCTGAAATGCCTATCAGCACCTATATTTGAAATGCCTATCGGCAACCATATCTGGAATGCCTATCGGCACCTATATTTGAAATGCCTATCGGCTTCTATATCTGAAATGCCTATCGGCACCTATTTTTAAAATGCCATTTGGCAACTATATCTGAAATGCCTATCGGCACCTATATCTGAAATGCCTATCGACACCTATATCTGAAATGCCTATCGACACCTATATCTGAAATGCCTATCGAAACCTATATCTGAAATGCCTATCGACACCTATATCTGAAATGCCTATCGACACCTATATCTGAAATGCCTATCGACACCTATATCTGAAATGCCTATCGACACCTATATCTGAAATGCCTATCGACACCTATATCTGAAATGCCTATCGACACCTATTTTTGAAATGCCTATCGGAAACTACATCTGAAATGCCTATCAGCACCTATATTTGAAATGCCTATCGGCAACCATATCTGGAATGCCTATCGGCACCTATATTTGAAATGCCTATCGGCTTCTATATCTGAAATGCCTATCGGCACCTATTTTTAAAATGCCAATCGGCAACTATATCTGTAATGCCTATCGGCACCTATATCTGAAATGCCTATCGACACCTATATCTGAAATGCCTATCGACACCTATATCTGAAATGCCTATCGACACCTATATCTGAAATGCCTATCGACACCTATATCTGAAATGCCTATCGACACCTATATCTGAAATGCCTACCGACACCTATATCTGAAATGCCTATCGACACCTATTTTTGAAATGCCTATCGGAAACTACATCTGAAATGCCTATCAGCACCTATATTTGAAATGCCTATTGGCAACCATATCTGGAATGCCTATCGGCACCTATATTTGAAATGCCTATCGGCTTCTATATCTGAAATGCCTATCGGCACCTATTTTTAAAATGCCAATCGGCAACTATATCTGAAATGCCTATCGGCACCTATATCTGAAATGCCTAACGACACCTATATCTGAAATGCCTATCGACACCTATATCTGAAATGCCTATCGACACCTATATCTGAAATGCCTATCGTCACCTATATCTGAAATGCCTATCGACACCTATATCTGAAATGCCTATCGACACCTATATCTGAAATGCCTATCGACACCTATATCTGAAATGCCTATCGACACCTATATCTGAAATGCCTATCGACACCTATTTTTGAAATGCCTATCGGCAACTACATCTGAAATGCCTATCAGCACCTATATTTGAAATGCTTATCGGCAACCATATCTGGAATGCCTATCGGTACCTATATTTGAAATGCCTATCGGCTTCTATATCTGAAATGCCTATCGACACCTATATCTGAAATGCCTCTCAACACCTATATCTGAAATGCCTATCGACACCTATATCTGAAATGCCTATCGACACCTATATCTGAAATGCCTATCGACACCTATATCTGAAATGCCTATCGACACCTATTTTTGAAATGCCTATCGGAAACTACATCTGAAATGCCTATCAGCACCTATATTTGAAATGCCTATCGGCGACCATATCTGGAATGCCTATCGGCACCTATATTTGAAATGCCTATCGGCTTCTATATCTGAAATGCCTATCGGCACCTATTTTTAAAATGCCAATCGGCAACTATATCTGAAATGCCTATCGGCACCTATATCTGAAATGCCTATCGACACCTATATCTGAAATGCCTATCGACACCTGTATCTGAAATGCCTATCGACACCTATATCTGAAATGCCTATCGACACCTATATCTGAAATGCCTATCGACACCTATATCTGAAATGCCTATCGACACCTATATCTGAAATGCCTATCGACACCTATATCTGAAATGCCTATCGACACCTATATCTGAAATGCCTATCGACACCTATTTTTGAAATGCCTATCGGAAACTACATCTGAAATGCCTATCAGCACCTATATTTGAAATGCCTATCGGCAACCATATCTGGAATGCCTATCGGCACCTATATTTGAAATGCCTATCGGCTTCTATATCTGAAATGCCTATCGGCACCTATTTTTAAAATGCCAATCGGCAACTATATCTGTAATGCCTATCGGCACCTATATCTGAAATGCCTATCGACACCTATATCTGAAATGCCTATCGACACCTATATCTGAAATGCCTATCGACACCTATATCTGAAATGCCTATCGACACCTATATCTGAAATGCCTATCGACACCTATATCTGAAATGCCTATCGACACCTATATCTGAAATGCCTATCGATACCTATTTTTGAAATGCCTATCGGAAACTACATCTGAAATGCCTATCAGCACCTAAATTTGAAATGCCTATCGGCAACCATATCTGGAATGCCTATCGGCGCCTATATTTGAAATGCTTATCGGCTTCTATATCTGAAATGCCTATCGGCACCTATTTTTAAAATGCCAATCGGCAACTATATCTGAAATGCCTATCGGCACCTATATCTGAAATGCCTATCGACACCTATATCTGAAATGCCTATCGACACCTATATCTGAAATGTTTATCGACACCTATATCTGAAATGCCTATCGACACCTATATCTGAAATGCCTATCGACACCTATATCTGAAATGCCTATCGACACCTATATCTGAAATGCCTATCGACACCTATATCTGAAGTGCCTATCGACACCTATATCTGAAATGCCTATCGACACCTATTTTTGAAATGCCTATCGGAAACTACATCTGAAATCCCTATCAGCACCTATATTTGAAATGCCTATCGGCAACCATATCTGGAATGCCTATCGGCACCTATATTTGAAATGCCTATCGGCTTCTATATCTGAAATGCCTATCGGCACCTATTTTTAAAATGCCAATCGGCAACTATATCTGAAATGCCTATCGGCACCTATATCTGAAATGCCTATCGACACCTATATCTGAAATGCCTATCGACACCTATATCTGAAATGCCTATCGACACCTATATCTGAAATGCCTATCGACACCTATATCTGAAATGCCTATCGACACCTATATCTGAAATGCCTATCGACACCTATATCTGAAATGCCTATCGACACCTATATCTGAAATGCCTATCGACACCTATTTTTGAAATGCCTATCGGAAACTACATCTGAAATGCCTATCAGCACCTATATTTGAAATGCCTATCGGCAACCATATCTGGAATGCCTATCGGCACCTATATTTGAAATGCCTATCGGCTTCTATATCTGAAATGCCTATCGGCACCTATTTTTAAAATGCCAATCGGCAACTATATCTGAAATGCCTATTGGCACCTATATCTGAAATGCCTATCGACACCTATATCTGAAATGCCTATCGACACCTATATCTGAAATGCCTATCGACACCTATATCTGAAATGCCTATCGACACCTATATCTGAAATGCCTATCGACACCTATATCTGAAATGCCTATCGACACCTATTTTTGAAATGCCTATCGGAAACTACATCTGAAATGCCTATCAGCACCTATATTTGAAATGCCTATCGGCAACCATATCTGGAATGCCTATCGGCACCTATATTTGAAATGCCTATCGGCTTCTATATCTGAAATGCCTATCGGCACCTATTTTTAAAATGCCAATCGGCAACTATATCTGAAATGCCTATCGGCACCTATATCTGAAATGCGTATCGACACCTATATCTGAAATGCC